>MDKI01276524.1:0-12133 GCA_005239505.1 Nicotiana paniculata | reverse complement strand
ATTAATATTTACAGCAAAATAGTATAGAATTTGGGTGTGGTAAAAAATTAGTTGTTCACACCACTTGTTAAACTCATTCCTTTAAACAACTACCCGACATCCGTTCCTTACACCTGGCCTTTTAGAAAGGGAACCACCGCCTAGAACTTTTCACATATCTTCCTTCATCGTATGCTTCCCAAATGCTGCCTTAATTCAATATCATTCTCTATAGTTCTTAATCCAGTAGATCACCACGACTTCAAACTCTCCGAGGATCATCTTTCTCGAGTTGTCTTCATTAGAAATAACTATTCAGTCCTGAACCACCACGCACCACAATCTCTGACAACCGCTTCTTCAATACTACTTCACAACACTCTGACCCAATGCATCCGAAGAAACCATAACACTGACAGACTTAACATATTCCATTCGATAAGTGATGATGACACCACATCACAGGTGCATATCCCACCTCATTTGGAAACACCAAGTCTTAGTGCTTTATTAATCCAAAACCTAACTATTTATAGTCCAAATGCCTCCCCTCTGCTGGAACTAAAATGTTCAAATCCCGAAATCACGCCCTGAGAAGACCTCCCTTCAAGCCATTCATCACCTCCAACATATGGGCAAGCATCCTACCATCACACTCACATCGCGCGATAACCAATCGTAAGCATCATCACTACCTGAGCATAGCCTTAAGGCTCTCAGAAACACAACTACTGAGCTAAAATAACATATTATCCTTCTGCAGGGCCACAACCACAGCCCCAACCAATTACACATGGAAAACATCTCGCATCATATCCGTAGCACCATTTCAATTCCTCAAATTCCTGATTTATAGCAAGCGCTTAGCGACGCGTAAGATTGAGTAGGAAGAAACATAGGCATAAGCCTCGGAGGAATCAAATCACACGATGAGGAATCAAGAAGGGAAGTACTCCTAACAGCCCTGTAGCCTCTCGAAGATAAGTACAGACATCTCCGTACCGATCCGCAAGACTCTACTAGACTTGCTCATGACTCGTGAAACCTAAGGGAACCTAGAGCTCTTATACCAACTTTTCACGACCCAAAATCCATAAGATCGTGATGGCGCCGGACACCACTGTCAGGCAAGCCAATCATTAAATGGTTAAGTTAAATTTTCTGTTTTAGCATTTTTGAAATCATTACCTTTCACTTTATTACATAATAACTGAATAAAATCCGCTAAGTAAATACGACAGTTTAATATTCCATTTTTTATTTTATAAAATAAATCCCAAACACACCCCAGAACCCGGTGACACAAGTACATGAGAAATTTCTAAGAATTTTACAAATTCTACCAAAGCTTTTCTGAAATACAAATTGGACAAGGAATGAAAATGAAAATACAATACATAGAGGAAGACTCTGCTGACTGCGGGTCGTCTCCGAGTGATGCAGCTCGTCTAAGTCTCCAAGTCAGCTATACTGCTATGAAGGTACCTGTGCTAAACTGCCCAGGGATTTCCGCATCTGTGCCCCTTGGAAAGCACCGCGGAAAAACCTCCGCAGGTGCAAAAACCCCCTAAAAGGCCTAGGGCCGCACCTGCGGAAAAACCATCGCAGGTGCGAAAACCCACTAAAAGGCCTAGGACCGCATCTGCGGCTCCGCACCTGCGAAACCCCAACCGCACCTGCGAGAACAGGCTATCTTGACCAAGCCCGCACCTGCGAGCCCCTCTTTCGCACCTACATGTCCGCACCTGCGGAAAATCCATCGCAGGTGCGAGACTACAGAACCAACAATGGTTCAACTATTTCCAAGTTGCAAAAATCTCCCGTTGAGCATCCGAAACATCCCCGAGGCCCCTGGAACCTCAACCAAACTTACCAACCAGTCCTAATACATTATCAAAACTTAGTCGAGCCTCCAAAACACATCACATAACACCAAAATCACCAATTATACATGGATTCAAGCCTAAGAACTTATAAAATTTCCAAAATCTACAACCGATGCCGAAACACATCGAAACTAGTGCGAATGACCTCAAATTTTACACACAGGTCATAGATAACACAACGGACCTACATCCACTCTCAGAATTCCATTTCGATCTTGATATCAAGATTTCAACTATCGTCCGAAATCGCCGAAAATCTAACTTTCGCCATTCCAAGCCTAAATCTACCACAGACCTAAAAAACACATTCCGGACGTGCTCCTCATCCGAAAATCACCATAAGAAGATGTTGACATGATCCATAACTAGTTCCGAATCCGTTTACATAAAAGTCAAAATTTTGGTCAAAACTTCACTGTTTAAGCTTCCAAAACAACAGTCCTTCTTCCAATTCGACTCTGAATCATCCGGTAACTGAACAAGACCATGCATGCAGGTCGATATACATAATACGAATCTGTTCAAGACCTTATGCTACCGAACGAAGCTTAAATTCTCAAAACGACCAGTCGGTTCGTTACATGCATATCCTATAAAAACGCAATCAACCATTTTCGGTCCAATCTTCACCCTTTTGGGTTTAGGATATTTGCACTTTAGCACATTTGTCACGACCCAAAATCCATAAGGTCGTGATGACGTCGGACACCACTGTCAGGCAAGTCAATCATTAAATTTTTAAGTTAAATTTCCTGTTTTAGCATTTTTGAAATCATTACCTTTCGCTTTATTACATAATAACTAAATAAAATCCGCTAAGTAAATACGACAGTTTAATATTCCATTTTTTATTTTATAAAATACATCCCAAACACACCCCAGAACCCGGTGACACAAGTACATGAGAAATTTCTATGAATTTTACAAATTCTACCAAAGCTCTTCCGAAATGCAAATTGGACAAGGAATGAAAATGAAAATACAATACATAGAGGAAGACTCTGCCGACTGCGGGTCGTCTCCGAGTGATGCAGCTCGTCTAAGTCTCCAAGTCAGCCATATTGCTATGAAGGTACCTGTGCAACAAAATGCACAGAAAGTGTAGCATGAGTACGAAAATGACGTGTACTCAGTAAGTATCCCGCCTAACCTCAGAGAGGTAGTGACGAGAGGTCGAATTAGACACTTGCTAGAAGTCAATTTAGTATAATCAAGTAAGACACTAAGCATGAACGTCATAGACAATTTATTAAAATCAGGAATAATAATATTAACTCCTTCCACAATTAACACTTTACATCTTCGTCATTTCAGTTGACAGTTTAAATCATAATCAGGGATAAGAAACATTAGACTTATTTCACATTTTACACATCAATTCTTCTTCTTTTTAACTGGCCATTGCAAACTTCCTTAGGCCGATAAACATGTATAAATCACAGGAAAGACGCAGCATTTATCATGCGCAAAAAAAGTGCCGAGGGTCGAACGGCTAGGACCAACAATAATAAACTGTGCACTACCGAGGGTCGAACGGCTCGAATAATAGATGCATCTATCTGCCCCGCTCGTGAATCGATCATGCGACGCGGTTATACATAAATACAGGGTTATCCTTCTCGTGAATCATACATGCGACTTAGGCACCCATAGATACACATATTCACACAATAAGTCCACGTTTTTATCAAGGAAGTAGTTACTCAGGAAAGTGGTAAAATTCTTCTTAAAGGAACACGAAAAATAGCATTTACATCTTTGTTTTGAAATTCATTTGCCAAGTTTAATAATATTCATTAATATAACCTTATCATGAACACAATTATCCACGGAGGAATCAATTCTCGTTCTAAATGATTAAGAAAGGTACAATCTAGCCTTTTTAGGAAATAAATTACCAATTCAATAACATTATCAGTCTAATAGTAGCTACGCACAGACTCCAGTCACCTGGTGCGTATGTAGCCCCTGCAATTAATATCATGTATTCATTTAGTTCACATGTGGGTACAATTCCCCCTCACAAAGTTATAAAGCAGACTTACCTCGCTCCGAAATTCCATAACCGGCTTCCAAGCCCTTCCGACGACTGCAATGGACACACAATGTCCCAAAACTATCCAAATAACGACAAACCAATGAAAATATACTTTAATATTTGCAACAACTCAAATTATATAAATTCCCCACTCCGCTCAAGGAATTGACCAAAATGCCCTCAGGCCCATGTGCCCGGATGCCGAAATTTCTCGAAGTTAAACTCTACCCGTAGCCTTACTAGCTCAAATATACAATTTACTCTAAATTCCATGCTCAAATTTGTGGTTAAAATTCAAATTACCAAATTTCTAGGTCTTCCCTTAAAATCCCAATTTTATACAAATTCTCATGTCTAATTCCATGTAAGATCACATATTTAGCGTAGGAATGGGAAGGAATCACTTACCTAGTAATGCACGATGAAAATCCCTTCTTGAAGCTCCTCAAAATCGCCCACACCAAATGAAATAATGAAAAAATGGCCGAAAATCCCATTTTAGCCCAGGCCTCATTTCCGCACCTTCAATCCAACCTTCGCACATGCGCTCACGTAGGTGCGACAAAACTTCCGCACCTGCGGCTTCCTCAGCTCTAGCCCGGATCCGCACCTGCGCCCCATTGTCCGCATCTGCGCCTTCGCAGGTGCGGAAATTACATCGCACCTGCGCTCCCAGCTAAGCCAACACAATCTCGCACATGCGGCGCCAAAGCCACACCTGTGGCCAAAGCCTCGCAGGTGCGTTCACACCAGATGATAGCAACCTCAACACTTCTTCAAACTCCAAACTTGATCCGTTAACCACCCGGAATCCACCCGAGGCCCCGTCAATAACACCAACCTGTTCCAAAACATAGTGCGGACTTGCTCGAGGCCTCAAATCACATCAAACAATGCCGGAATCATGAATAGCACTAAAACTCAAACTTTAAGAACTTGAAATTTCAAACTTCCTCATCTGATGCCAAAACCTATCAAATCACGTCCGATTGACCCCAAATTTTGCACACAAGTCATATTCGACATTACGGACCTGCTCCTACTTCCAAAATTACATTCTGATCCCGATATCAAAATTTTCACTTCCGGTCAGATTTCTCAAAAACCTTCAGATTTCTATCTTTAGCCAAATGACTTCAAAATAACCTACAGATATCCGAATTCACTTCCGATCGCGCTACCAACTCCAGAATCACCATACGAAGATATTCCCATGCTCAGAATCCCAAACGGACATCAATATCACTAAGATGCACTTCAACACAGACTTAGAAAATTCTTCAAAAATGCTAACTTCCACAATATACGCTAAAATGCTCCCGGGTTATCCAAAGCCTGATCCGGACATACGCCCAAGTCCGAAATCATCATACGAACCTGCAGGAACCTTCAAATCCCGTTTCGGAGGTCGTTTACTCAAAATTCCAATCTTAGTCAATTTCTCCAACTTAAGGCTTCTGAAATGAGAATTGTTTTTCCAATTGTACTCTGAACTTCCCGAAATTCAACTCCGACCATGCCCACGAGTCATAATACCTGAAATGGAGCTGCTCATGATTTCAAACTGCAGAACGATGCGCTAGAGCTCAAAACGACCGCTCGGGTCGTTACACAAATACCCCACACTTTAAATTATTTTAATTTTGGTTTCCTACCTTTCCATTTTTCATATGGAATATATTGTGTTTTTTATGGGGAACTCGGTTGAGTATTTGATTCGATGTAAGAATAACTTCCTCCCACAAGTTTTGGGATAAACTGGAACTTATCAACAAGACATTCATCATATCTTTTAACGTTTTATTCTTTCGTTCTGCAATTCCATTAGATTGTGGTGACTAAGGAGCGGTCGTTTGGTGAATAATTCCATTATTCCAAACATATTTCTTTAAAAGGATATTCATATTTACCGCCGCTATTACGTTGTAGAGCCAACCACAAGAATTATTTTTTGTGTCACGACAGAGCCAGAATAAATAATGAAGTTTTTAATCTTCAAACCAATCTGACACAATCAGAATAAATGGTGAAGGTTTTAATCTTCAAATCGAGTAATATCTGATATCAAATCTAATAAACAATGAAGTGTTTAATCTTCAAACCGAGTAATATGTGACACAATCAAATTTAATAAACGATGAAGTGTTTAATCTTCAAATCGAATAATAAATTGGGGTGAAAAATCACTAAGATTTTATAGAACGAGTATAAAGTCACTTAGACTTTAACTTCCGACAAATGAGTAGAAAGTCACGAAGACTTTAATCTCGACGAACGAGTAAAAATCATGCAGATTTTAATCTCGAAGAAGGAATAGAAAACCATGAAGATTTTATTCTCCATAACGACAATAGAAAATCACGAGAATTTTCTCCAAAACACGGGCAGAAAATTACAAGTATTTGATTTTCTTTCCAAATGGCCTTCCAACTAAACCACTGTAACACTTTAAATAGTTTGATCTCTTTCTCTAATCAAACACATATATGTTCATCTTACACTTACATTCATGATCTCAAGAATACTTTCAAGAATCAATGTAAACCTAATTCATATCTTACAACATTGAAAATGATCTTCCACATAATTTATGCATTTTACGAACCGTTTTTTCACTAGGAAGTATATGTTACTCGAAAGAATGCATATATTTAATAAGAGATCATCATGTAATAAAGATCTACCCTCAAATTTATAGAAACTTAATTTAATAAATCACCAAGAAAAAATAAATACCGATTCTATTGGTTTGTGATATTATACCTTTTCTAGAGAAAATCACGACCGACGTTCTCTAAGGCAAGAAATATCATGCCCATATAATCTTGGCTTAATCTCATTAGAAGAGGGTCTCAGTGGGTGCGAATGGTTAAATGCACCGTTACAAAAATATCTTCTATAAGAGACAAAGACACTAACTATTTGAACATTGTTAATCCCACATGATGATTCGTTGTGTTCACCAACATTTGGTATCTCAATAATTCTGCTCTTATTTATGTTAGATTGTCATATGAAAAACTATATAAGAAAAAAATATTATCACAATTTGGTTACGGCTCAATGGATAGGCCAAGCTTGAAATATTTTCTTTTCTTGTGCGATCACTTAGACAAAATTCATGTGGTAAGGAGATTAGTGGAGCAGTACATAGAAAGAAAGAAGGTTTTATATATGGTGTTTATTGACCTTGAGAAGACATACGATAAAGTTCCGAGGGAGGTCCCGTGGAGGTTAGCAGAGTTCCGGTAGCGTACATTAAGGCGATTAAGGATATGTATGATGATGCTAAGACTCAGGTGAGGACTGTGGGTGGTGACTCGGACCTTTTCCCTGTGGTGATGGGGTTGCATCAGGGATCGTTTCTTAGCCCATTTTTATTTGTCTTGGCGATGGATGTACTATCGCGTCACATCCAAGGGGAGGTGCCTTGGTACATGCTATTTGCCGATGATATAGTGTTGATTGACGAGACGCGTAGCGGAGTTAACGCGAGGGTAGAGGTTTTGAGACAGACCTTGGAGTCTAAAGGTTTCAAACTGAGTAGAATCAAGACAGAAAACTTGGAGTGCAAATTCAGTGAGACCATGATGCAAATGTAGAGGTTAAGCTTGATGCTCAAGTTATCCCTAAGAGAACGAGTTTTAAGTATCTCGAGTCTATTAGCCAGGGTAACGGGGAGATTGACGAAGATGTCACACATCACATCGGAGAGGGGTGGATGAAGTGGAGGCTTGCTTCCGGTGTTCTATGTGATAAGAATGTGTCGTTAGGACTTAAAGGTAAGTTTTATCAAGTGGTGGTTCGACCCGCTATGCTATATGGGGCTGAGTGTTGGCCAACCAAGAACTCCCACGTGCAAAAGATGAGAGTAGCAGAGATGAGGATGTTGAGATGGATGTGTGGGTGTACCAGACAAGATAAAATTAAGAATGAAGTTATCCAGGACAGAGTGGGAGTAGCCTCTGTGGAGGACAAGATGTGGGAGTCGCAGCTGAGATGTTTCGGACATGTTAAGAGAAGAATCATTGATGCTCCTGTCAGGAGGTGTGAGAGGTTGGCAATGGAGAGTTTGAGAAGAGGTCGAGGTAGGCCTAAGAAGTACTGGGGAAAAGTGATTAGGCAGGACATGGTGCTGCTTCAGCTCACTGAGAACATGACACTTGATAGGAGGATGTGGAGGTCAAGGATTAAGGTAGAGGGTTAGTAGGTAATTTATAGTGCTCACCAATAGGCTTAGTAGCATGCATTTCCCTTCTTATTCTTTGATTTTTATTATGGTATGTGGTTTTATTCGCCTCAAGTATTGTATTCCGTGTTGCTATTATTGGATATTGTTTATCTTTTTTTTCTTCCATCTTTCTTCCTTTCTTGCTTCCCTCTTCTTCTTCTTGCCCTTCCTCAGCCGAGGGTCTATTGGAAACAACCTCTCTACCTGCATTAGGTAGGGGTAAGATCTGCGTACAGACTACCCTCTCTAGACCCCACATGCTGAGATCAAACTAAGTTTGTTGTTGTTGTTATTGTTTGTTGGAATCACTTAGAAAAAATTGACTACACACAAATGCTATAAAGACCTTCTCTCGATAATTTTCTGTGTGTCCATACTCCATAATATAAATATTGACATAGCAAAAGGAGAAAGTGGAATGAGAATAGAATGGAAACACCTGTTAGAATTATCAATTCATATGACAACTCAAGTGAAACGTGACTAGATTATTTCTTCATTTCAATATCTTTTTCCATGCACCATTTCACAATTTGATCCAACGTGATCGACAACCATGCTTCACGATTTCTCCTTAATATTTTGTGTCCAAAAAAAATTGACAGCCTTCTTTGGATAATGGTAAGTTTAGTCATTGCTAATCAGAAGATACAATTAAATTCCTTAATATTGTTGGTAATCCGTATTCGAAATCAGAAAATCAGAGAAGCAGAGAAATATTCATTTAAAACAAAGCAGAAAAAAAATTCCGAGCTCACAAGTTGCTTGTGTGTCCTTAAGGAATTTAATCCCCTCACTGTTGCCCAAGGTTTGGATTAATTCCTCCTAGGATAGAACGAAATAACTATTCTGTAATACTATCAATCGAAATTACAGAATTTCAGCGAACTCAACAGACGAAGCAAATCACACTTGACACTTATTTATATATGAAAATAATTCAACAATATAAAAAAGAGGGGAGAAATTTTTAGATTTTTCATTGGTGGAAAGTGAGGTTTAGCCTCTCTATTTATAGATAATGAAAGGGTGAGATAAAGAGGTGCAATCCAAGAGGTGTCTCTTCCATGAGATGAAAAGGTGTAATCCAAAAAGTGCCTCTTTGATCGGTATATGCAATCTCTCTTTGGTCAGTAGCTTCTCTTGCACAGCTAACCACAACATGAACCTATGCTTGGGTATCAAAAGTGAACTCCAATGCAGCAACTATTGGACTTCTATCTCCAATATATCAGAGCAAGATAACATTTAGTGAATACCCCTTTCCAGTATACCAATTCATTCATATCTACCTTGATTTTGTGCAACTTCCCACATAAGATAGTTTTAATACGTATTAATTAATTTGAATAAAACTCAATTATGAATAACCATTTAGGAATACAGTTGGGAGGTTAAAATAAATTAGTTAGACCTCAAATATATTTTAAATTTTTTCTCTAATATAGATCATTTGCGAAGGAGAATTTTGCCGTAACCAGTAAAGTTATTGCTATGTGACCAGGAAGTCACGGGATTCGAGCCGTGAAAATAACCTCGTCTTGCAGAAATGCATGGGAAGTACAATAAATCCTTGTGGTCCGACCCTTCCCTGAACATTACGTATAGCGGGAGCTTAATGCACTGGGCTGCCTTTTCTTTTTCCCTAATTTAGATCACTCTTTTTGGAATCATCTTAAAAGGTAAGAATATAATTAAACAATCCATTACCTATTTATTTAACATTCCGAAAAGGTTACGAAGAAATTAAAACTGCAATTTCAAAGGAATAAGACAACCTCATTTTATAACTTTATGAAGAAAGCTAACACGTGTTTCTATGTACAATGAAATCAGAAATGTCTTCTTTAATTCTTCAAACACATACAAAACCAGAAACCTTCACTCTTGACTAGAAGCTACATATTCTACATTAACTAGAAGTCCCACCAGTACCAGCTCAGAACTCCAGAAAAATATACAAAAGTATAGCAAGAGTATAATCGACTCCATGTACTCAGTAAGCATTTTGACCGACCTCAACGAAGTAGTATTGAAGATATCGTAAAAAAGGTACTTACTATATAAACCTATGCTATTTAATAAATATGACAGAGATTGAAAAGAATACTTAAATAACATAATAAGATATGAAGATAGAGAATATGATATAAAATATTCTATCTCGACTAAATAAGTCCAATGCACGTAAGGAACACATTGCACCAACATATACACATGACATGTACAAGGAATCATTCAAGAGTACATCAAGTAGCAGAAAGGATCAGTTTAAACAGATAAAACTTCCACTTTTATGCTTAAACTCATCAATGTTTATCATAATCACTCCGAAAACCCATTGGTATCTCAAATCACAACCTGCACAAACATAGTTCAAGGTAAAATGGGTGATCATGACTCTAGAGGGATATATAAATCAAAATCCATGCGCAATAGGAACATAAATTTATACGCCCTTTAGAAATATGTATGACATGCTATTAACAAATACCTAATTCACTACTAAAAATCCAGTAAAAAGCGACCAAACTTTTGCGACCCAAACTGGTCTGTCAGGAAAAGCGACCACAGTTGGTTGCTAAATTGAAGAAAATTATTAAAAAATAATTGTAAATATATTAGCGACCAAGGTTGGTCGCTATTTGGTCGCTAATTTGGTCAAAATATTGACCGGACTGGAGACCTTCTTGGTCAAAGAAATGTTGAATTTAGCGACCAACTTTGGTCGCTAAAGTGGGACCCAGTTATAAAATTTTAATAATTATATTATTATTTTAAAAAAATTATAAAATATTAATAATAAAATTTAAAATTAGAGACCAAAGTTGGTCGCTCTTGAAAGCGCAAGAAAGTAGAGACCAACTTTGGTCGCTAATCTGGAACCCAGGTATATAAATTTAATAATTATATTATTATTTAAATAAAATTATAAAATATAAATAAATATAATTTAAAATTAGCGACCAAAGTTGGTTGCTTTTAAGAGGGGAAGCAAATAGAGACCACATTTGGTCGCTAATATGGAACCCAAATATATAAATTTAATAATTATATTATTATTTAAATAAAGTTATAAAATATAAATAAATATAATTTAAAAGTAGCGACTAAAGATGATCGATTTTGAAAGGGGAAGCAGATAGAGGCCAACTTTGGTCGCTAATCTGGGACTCAGTTCTAACGTTTAACTATTATATTATTATTTTAAATATTATATAAAATATAAAATAAATCTGATTCAACTTTAGCGACCAATTGTGGTCTAATTTTAATTTTTGGATAATTAGCGACCAAAGTTGGTCCCTTTTTAGGTAAACATTGGTCAAAATTAAAAATCACTTTTATATTTACTATCTAAATAATATAAATGTAATCTGTTAACACTTTTGTAATACAAGAGATTAATACACTAAAATATACTCTACATGCTACATATGTAGTTAAAATTGTACAACAAAGCGTGTTATATATATATATATATATATATATATATATATATATATATATATATATATGGACTCACACACAGACACTTCACTATAATGTGTTATAATAAAATGTGTTATAAAGCTTCTATTAATTTTTTTATAATAATTTTAGTTATAATATTAAAAATAAAAATAAAATGTTTTTTTTAAAAGCGACCACAGTTGGTCGCTATTTTGGTCAAACGGTCAATAATTACAAATAAAAACTTCAGCATACGGGGCTCTAGAGCTGAAGTTTTGTCTTTGTAAACTGGAGAACTTCAGCCCCATTATGCTGAAGTTTTGTCTTTATAACTGGGGAACTTCAGCCCCGTATGCTGAAGTTCCCCAATTATTTTTTCTGGAAATTAACGACCAATTGTGGTCGCTTTTGTTTAAAACAAATTAAATAAATTAATAAAATAGTGACCAACTTTGGTCGCTAATCTGGGACCCAATTCTAATATTTAACTATTATATTATTATTTTAAATATTATATAAAATATAAAATAAATCCGATTCAACTTT
>MDKI01236085.1:0-12787 GCA_005239505.1 Nicotiana paniculata | reverse complement strand
CTTTCCAGTAGTACAGGGTTCCAACCCCTGGTTACATTTCCTTTCAGTAATACAGGGTGCCAATCCCTGGTTGCCCATCATCTTGGTAACGTAGGGTACACAATTCCTCGTTACAAAATTTTATCTCTTTTAGCTAGTTTATTCTACTGTTTCTATGTGCTTTTCAATAAATTAGACAGTTTATAACCTTCTCTGATAACTCACAAAATTTTCCTAGTACAAACTGGGGCAGAAAATTTTTGTTCGTTTTGTTCGTCTTTAATGGCTTTTCAGGCCCCGCCGTAGAGCACATGTGACGGTTAAAGGCTTGCAGTTTCAGTGTCTCATCGGAAGAAGGAAGTCTTTCGACCACAAGAGGGTTGGTGTTAGCATTGACAATGTGTCAGCAACCCAGCTTCTCAAGATTCATCTTCTCAAATTCTGATCCAGAAAGCAAGCAATTGATATTGAGCAATAATCTTTTCTACAAAGGGCATCAAGATCCAATCTAAGGTCAACACAAGCGAGCAGGTCAAGAATCAAGATTTGACTCCAGGAGACACATAGATAGGAATTTTGTAACTTTTAGCTTGTAGAAATATGTAGTTCTCTTTTTCTTTTGATGTAAGCAGCAAGTAACAGTAACAACAACAGCAACAGCAGCAGGAACAACCTTAACTCCAGTGTCCGGTAGTCCCAGATACCAAACTTTTCCCAGAACTACACTAACCTGATTCCTTTATAGCCAAGGATATGTAGGCAACCTCGGAAGCAAGGTTTGGTCGCCTTTCCCAGAACTACACTAACCCTTTCCCTTTGTTCTTCACCCGAAACTCCGGCGACCACCCCACTGCCCGCCGCCTCTGCCGTCGCTGCTTCTCCATTTTTTTTTTGTTTCTTTTTCTTTTTCGATCAAAGGCACTTTTTTCCTTTTGGCAAGACGCCGAAATCTATTGGTTTAGAGTCTTCCAAAAATAAACATGCGCCTCAGGGTCGGACAACCACCACTTGGCATCTTTGGCATCATCTCATGTATCGATTCGCTGTTGAAAGCCCTAAACTTGGTAAAAATCCCAAACCTTTATTCTTTCCCCTAAAGTTTTAAGTTTTCTGTTTTTTGTGTCATTTTTTTTGTAGATTAGATTATGTTTTTACTTATTTTTGTTTAACCTTCATGTTTAGTCTAATTTCTGATTTCGCTTTTGTTTAAGTTAATCAATTTTGGGAATATGTCACTGTTAATACATGTCGTGCCTAATCGTCGTGTTTCATTTTCGTCCTTATCATTGGTATTGGTAGTCGCTTGAACTAAAATCTTAAATCAGCCATTTCATGCTCCTTTAATTCTTGATTGTGATAGTTCTTAGGATTAAAGTTTAGGTTCCGATAATCAATGATTCAGTTTGCTTATATTAGTATATTTGTTGTTTGTTGATGATGTTTAGTCGCTCGTTAGGCTTGAATCACCTATCGGATTGCAGTTTTGGTTTGTTTTGATGTCATGTTTTAGCTTAATTTAATAGTTTAAGTGTTTAAAAAATTCAGTGTTAGTCCAAATTAACTAGATTAAGTTTGAAGTAGTTATTCAGCGTAGTAGTTATATATTCACGCCTTGTTGATTCCTACTAGTTGACTCTTAATTGATCTTGTTCGAGTTCCTAGCTGTTTGAACCAGAATGAATCTGGTTTCTCTTTGTGAACTAGTTAGCTTTGGATTTGGTTAGAGGGACTAAGAGGAAAAAGGAAGAAAGGGAGGGTACTTGAGTGTAGGACCTTTGTTTGGTTTCTTTTACTGTTCGGGGACAATTTTGGAGTACACCATTTTGGTAAGGAAAAACAGTTCATTGGCAAAAATTTTGGTTTTGGGCAGATTTTTGGTCAAAAACTCATCATTTTTGGATAGATTTTTGGCTAAAACAGATCTGTCCCAAAGTCTTTTATTCTCATATATAAATGGGAATTCTTCCCTCATCTTGGATCCTAGACACACATATTGAAAGATCTCTTAACACTAAAAAAAAAAAGGGAAGACAAGATCAATAGAAAAGATAGCAACTGAGAGAACAAAAGGGCTTCAGTTTCCTCTTCATAGGTTCCAGAAAAAAAAAATAGACAAGTCCCTTAGGTATCTGTTTTCTACTTTGTTTGGTCTGTTGGTTCAAGCTTTGTCTGGTGTCCTGGAGTTTGATGTTCGCTGCTGTTTCGTTGTTTGTTTCTGCTGTCTTGTTGCTGATTTTCTGCCAGTAAATTTCATCTTGTTACAAATCAGGTAACCCTTGAACTTTTGTATTGCAGATTCTTGATGACAATGAAAAGATTTGAATCCATTTGATTGGTGGAACATGTGATATCTGATATCGGTCTTAAGATAATTGTTGCATCAATGCTATAACATGTGAATATGTTGTATTTAGCCATTACTTTCATTTTTGTTCACAAAACAATACTCTGTTAGTGTGTTATCTAGTTGCTAAAAGGCATATTTCTTTCGTTTACTTCATTTTGTTAAGTGTAGCCAATGTTACATTACCTATTTGTTCTTCCATCATGTTATTATTTATTTATTTATTTTTCTTAAAATTACGTTGTCTTCGTTTGTTTATCTATTTTCATTGTTCGTTATGTACTTTGAGTTGGATGATAGTTTAGATGAAATTTTTAGTGTCTTGTGACCTTTTATTTTTTGGAGAAATGGTGAAAGGATTAATTTTGGAAGTAAGGGAAGTCTCTTGTAAGCTAAAAGTCAAGTAGATCCATGCGCCCCTTTGTCTCCTGACTCGTTGTATTTGTATTACTAATAAGCTAAGAGTTTTTATCACTGTTATTTGCTTGCTGGGTTACTTTCAGGTTAACTGGATAGTTGTATTTATCTATATATAGTAAATAAATTGGTAGTAGTTTTTTGGAGCTAATAGGCCATGATGTATCATGTAAGAGATAAAGTAATTTGGCCATGTAAAGGCCCAGGTCTGAAGCATGCTAAATTGCCCAATTTTATTTAATAACTACGTGGGCCAAGAAAACTCATTTTTTCTGCGGGCGCAATATTAATTAAGCTAGATGGCTCATTCCGTTTTTCTTTATAAAAGTAAATAAAGAGGCAGACCCATTTATCCTAAGACAACCATAAGCTAGCCCAGATGATTAAAAATAAAGCTTTCTCCAACAGATGCAATAAAAGTGTATATCTCTTTAAATATTTAGTTTTTCTTCTTAATAGCTAAAATATTTTCAATTAATTTAAACGCTAGGCAATTAGTAGGTGCGCTGAAACTTCACGGAATCGCTTGTGTAGCGTGATGTTTAACATTAAATAAATTAATTCAACAATGTCATTTCATACTCTTTAGTTTTTTTTGTTGTTAATCTTTTTTTTTAACTAATAATTTGCCAAAATCGCGGATTCGCTTGCGTAGCGCAATAGTTGATTTTTAATTAATTCCTTTAAATGTAGCAATTTTTTTTTCTTTTCTTCTTCTCAAAGTACTAATAGTCTTCGTCATAACAACGGATTCGCTTGCGTAGCGCTGTTATGATAAAATTAATAAATTTCGTCTCAATCACGCATTCGCTTGCGTAGCATGATTATGACAACGTAATATTTCCAAAATTATTTTTCTTATAAATTTAATGATCAAGAAGTAAAAGCGGACGAGTAAAACACAGAAATTAATAAAACACAGTTTATTCAAAATTAATTTAAGCCAAGTTTAAGTCAATAAAGCGACCGTGCTAGAACCACGGGACTTGGGGAATGCCTTACACCTTCTCCCCGGTCAACAGAATTCCTTACCGGACTTTGCTTTCGCAGACCAATAATAAAAGAGTTAAATCTTCCTTTGACTAGGGATCCAAATAAAAGGTGACTTGGAATACCGAAAAATCAATTCCAAGTGGCGACTCTGTAAATAAACTAATCCCTACTCAAAGTGTCACTTTAATTGGAAAAACTCTTTAACCGAATAACACACATATATCTTTTAGGGGGTAGAAAAGGGGTGCGACATCGATCGGAATATTTAAAAAAAAAAAGGTTAATTATTTTTTATGACCAATACAATCGAAAATCTAAGTCTAGTCAAACTCCGAAATTTTGACTTTTATTGACCGACGAAATCGGTCAGAAATTTAATTCCCGTAATTTTGCACTAAAATTAGAGACTAAAAAAGACGGTACATGGTCGAAATAAATGAACAAAAAACGAAATAATTCTTTTTTGGCTGTGCAAATTTCTGACCTCTTTTTTCAGTCAAAAATTTTCAGTCAGAATTTTGGCATTTTCTAGTAGTGGAAAGTAGGAGTGGCAAACGGGTGGGTCGGGTCGGTACTTGTTTCAACAACCAGTTGAACAGTTCCTAGAAGAAATACAATTTGGTGATGACCTTGTCTAAGTAGCTCCCCTAAACCATCCCTCAACTGTCTAATAATGCCACTTCTCTTGTTTTTCAGCCGACACTTAACCCTCTTAATGCAGTAAACATTAACTTAACTTTACTCCACTCATTGGCAGAAAATCAGTTGCACTAAGACAAATCTGATTAATTTGCAGCAAACAAAGCTGTGAAATCCTAATCAAAATATTAAACAGATGAAGCATAACCTCAAGGAGGCAAACAAAAAGAACAAACCTGAGAAGCTTTGTAAGCCGTGGACAATACTCTCAGTAACCATTTTTAAAATACAGCAGACTTCTCAACTAAAACTACATGATAACTCCGAAAAGAAGTATACCTCTAAGTTTCACAAGATAAGGTTGAAGATCAATAGCAATCTCATCTTCTTCATCAGAGTCGGATACATCATCAAGATCTTATACAATTTAAAAAGAAAAAATATAAAATATTACAGTTTATTAGTTATTCATAAAATAAAATAAACCAATATAGAGAAGATTAATTTACCTCTCTTCCACAAATCCAATCTCTAGTACATAGCTTTGCCTCGGCATTTGCAGGAAGAATAGAACTTCAAAACTTTCCAATGACACGACCACCTATGCTAAATGCAGATTCAGAGGCTACTGTGGTGATTGGAAAGCTCAAGATATCTCGTGCCATTAATGAGAGTTCTGGATACCTTTGCCTGTTATCCTTCCAATATCCAAGTACATCCAGATTCGGATTTATTTTACGGTCAAGATTAGCTTCCTCCAAATATAAGTCTAGTTTTGTTTTACCGGTACTTGACTCCAACTGACTTTCAAACTCATCAAATGCATCCCTCTTTTCATTTCTACCACTACTACAAGCATGATCTCCCAAAAACGAGGTTGTAGTCGAAGGTATCAAGTACTCTTTGAACAATAATTGTAAGTTCTCTTCAATAGCCTTCACTTTTTCATTAGCAGTCTCCTCAGGATGAAGCTTTGAAAAGAAAAATTTAACAAACTTCAATTTATATCGAGGGTCAAGGACAATAGCTATAGATAAAATGATACTATATGACTCCCAATATTTCTTAAACTTTCCCAACATCAAAGTGCCCATCTCGCTCATCACTGAATCTCCACTATTTTTTTGTTCTTCTAACAACATTTCAATTCTCCATACGTTAGGAAGATACAAATTAGCCGTGGGGTATTTACATCCAGAAAACAAGGTCGTAATGTCATAAAATGGCTTAAAAAACTTAGCTATAATCTCGACCTTTTTCCATTCATCTTCAGAAAGGCCATGTCTAAAATCAATGTCAAGCAAGTTATAGTGAATATAAGCTTGCTGATAAAGAAGAGCACTTTCAAGCATTTGGTAGGTGGAGTTCCACCGAATAGGCATATATTGACGTAGCTTCTTAGAACATGGTAGACCAAGATTACTAAGACACTCCACAAATTTCATTATTCTTGTTTCTGAATTCTTGATATACTTAACACCTTCTCTAATTTTTGCAATAGCTGCATCCGCTTTCTCTAAGTCAGTCTTAACAATTAAGTTCAAAATGTGATTCCCGTAGCGAACATGAAAATTTTCCGTCACAAATCAGTGAACGCATTAAAGACAAATGATTCTTTAAACTATTCACTACACCGTTGTTGCAAGTAGCATTATCTAAAGTAATTGTAATGATTTTCTTTTCGATTCCCCATTATTTAAGAAAGTTAATCAATAAGGGACCTAAAATTTCACCCGAATGTAGAGGAGGAACATGACGAAAAATCAACACCATCTTCTGAAGCACCCAATTCAAATCCACATAATGAGCCGTTACACACATATAGCCATTAGATGCTAATGAAGTCCACATATCTGATGTTAAACACACTCTACTAGGAATAATGGCAAGCTCATTTTTTAGAAGTTCTTTTTCGCTTGCATACATATTCAAGATATCTGACTTGGGGACTTGGCCGTGTTTCTTGATATGTGCTTCGCTACAGGATTCAAATATGAATGTAGGTCCCTGATGCCTTTATGTTCTACAAAACTGAAAGCATAGTTATGCCTGAATATGGCTAACGATAATTTCTCTCGATAAACTTTATGATCTACCGGTTCACTTTGACCCTCTTTTGCATTATTCAACGGATGTTTTATCAACAAATGTCGCTTCAAATTTGATGTTCCAAATTTAGGATCGTATATGTAGTTTTTTTTTTACAAAGCGTACATTGAACTTTAAACTTTTCATCACTAAAAATACTAAGCTCTGTTAACAAAAGAATCCCAAATAGTGGGAAAATTTTTTTTTGGTCGTTTTAGCGCAGTTGAAGAGCTTTGTTCACAAGAATCAGCGACACCTTCCATCGACATCTCTATCAAAAGATGAAGTAAACAATAGGAATTAGGCTCAAGATAAATCAATTTATTAATAAGTAACAGAGAACTAAGTTGGATGAGTGATTTATGCTCTATATCAGCAAATTTAGTGTTGTAATTGTAAAATGGTGAAATCAGTTCAATAAGCAAAACTTAACTTTATGCAATTTCAATTGACCTTTACCATATTTGGTATTCGGGAAAGATGGACAATCAACAAGCAAAACTGACAAATTATGCAATCATCGAAACAATTGAACATATTCAAGTGTTTCTGAACTTTTAGGAGATACGAAGAAGGGATGATAAATACATTGGTTCAATTCCCTAATTATCTAAGAATTCCAACTTGCAAAACTGAAATACCACGGCATGATTTCATACCATAGAAGAAATCAGAGGGCTTATTGTAAAGAGAGTTAAGTAATTTCATACCAGTAGAAGAAAGGGCAGCTTCAGAAACTGAAATACCACGACATGATTTCACTGAAATACCAGTAGCGACGGCGATGGAGATGCTTTGGGAAGTTGACGGCGACGGCAACACTTTGGGAGTCGACGGCGATGCTTTGGGAAGAAGGGAGAGATTTGAGTAATTGGAAATTTAGGGCTTTTTTATCGAAGAGGTGAAAATAGGCAGCGAGTGAATTCTAATGGATCTTAAAAGTGTATTATCCATATTTTACCCATTATTACCCATTTGGTTACTCATTTTTCTAATGGATAATATGGGTAATTATTCATATTCGACCCGCTTTTAAAAAGTCAGTTACCCAACCCATTTTTAATGGGTTGGGTTGGGTAAATAACCGTTATTATTAACCCATCTTGCCACTCCTAGTGTAAAGCAACAGATACTGTTAGAGCACTTCCTGCATAATCTTCCTTTAATCTTTTTTCAAATTTCCTGAAAGCAAGTTCCAGACAAGAAGCAATCAAAATTATAGATTAGTTAACCATGGTTAAATGATAAAGTTTATAAGCAAGACACAGCTTTAAAATTCACGGACTAGGGATAAACTTTTTCCAAGAATTTTGTCTCCAAGACACAAAATTTGCAGGACAGGATATATGCATCTACACTCGGAAAATAATATTTCTACATCTCTACTTTTATATGTTTGTTAAGGTGAAAGAGAGAGGATAACATGAGGGAAAGTAAAAAAAATTTCCAACCCACCACATTTTTATGATATAAAAAAAGTGAATGTTTCTAAGCTCACCATTTTAGCTATACATATTTCTGTTTAAAATCTTGATTATTTTGCGTAATATTTACAGCTAAATCAACGTCGGTTTCACATAATATTGATCAGCTATTCTACAATCACTTGTAACTTACATAAAACCGAAATGAGAAGTGAAATTTATTAATATATATAAATATAACCATTGTTTTCTTTGTCTTTTCTCCCAAAAGAAATACTCTAGCAATCTACATTCCAATAACTAAGGAACTCCTAGGATTCTCAAATCTCAAGTTCTATGTCACTCTAGAAGAATGATTTTTAATTAGTAACGATATAAGCAATGTACGACGGAAAAGAAGAATCTTAGTCCTCTTTCTTAGCTATCTTACAAATTTTCACTCCTCAGATCATCTTCGCCCCAACACTATTTTTGGCGTCAAACGTTATTTTGGTGTAAGATTTGGTGTTTTGGTGTTCCAACCCAACCTCATTTTGTGTGTGAATATTGTCACACCAAATTTGGTGTAACACAATTCATCAACAACATTCCTATTCATCAATATTTTATTATATAACACTTTTAATTTAACATATTATCAATTTTATAATTACTTGTACTTTTACGTAATATCTTTAATAATATTAATTTTACATTTTAATTTTGGTGTACATATAAAATTATAAGTTAATTTTATTTATAATTTTATAAAAATATCTAACCATAAAAAAAGTGAAAAGTGCAAATCTCAAATATAATATGTTATTAATAAATAACATAATGTGCATTAAATAACATAAAAATAAATATTTAATACAATAGCGATTGACATAGATTATTGCAGGGCCGTCTCGTTTTTGGAGAAAATAAGTGCTACATGATATATTAACATGTATTATACTGCACAACATGATAATTGAGGATGAACGTGATCTTAATGCACCAATTCAAGATGCTTGGGAAGGTCCAACTTTAACAGTAGAAATGGTAGTAGATGCAAATTACCAATTTGAATAAATTTTACCTCCGCACAAAAAGATTAAGGATAAAGATGGTCATTTTGCACTTCGTAATGCATTAATAAAGCATTTATAGGAGCAACATACTAATCCTGTAAATTGAATATTTATGTAGAAATTTAAACTAAATTTTACCATAATGTAATATTATTTAATTATATCTTATCAATGATTTTATTTTCATTTGAATTATCCATTAATATGTATAATGTATAATATTTTCTTATAGTTTATATTATTTAAAAGTTTATGGTATAAAATAATTTTATATTAAATGGTTATATAAGAAAGAAATATGAATTATATGGGATGAACATCTAAAAAGGAAAAAAGAAAGGACTTGTTTTATGAAATGAAAAATAAATTTAAATAAAAAATAATATAATATAAAAAAGAGAAAAGAATATAAAAGGAATATTTTTTTTATGTAAAAATAATGTAATGAGTTGGAGTTAATTTGTACTATTTTTATGTTTACACTAATTTAGTGTAAAGAAATGGTGCAAGGGTTGAGATGCCCTTAAACCTCCAACGAAATTAAAAAAGAAATGGAGGATATATGGATAGAGATGCTATATATGCCTTATCAAACAATCATGTAAACTTCACGGGAAAACAAAAAATACAGGATTGTCGTAATATTTGGATATTTATACTAAAAAGGTTTCCTGAAAACATTAATAAGTCATCAGATAGTGATTTGACCCGTTATAACAGGTTAAAATACACACTCTAGCTAATAATACAAAAATTCTTTCAGTGTATGTAATTTAACTCCACACTATAAATAGACTAGCTTTCAATAACCTTGGAGCATAACAAATCAAAATTCATATAAATTAAAGTTGACAAAAACATGGTGGGGTCCAACAACATTATTTGTTGTTTGATGTTGTTCCTAGTTGTTATGTGCTTGACTACAAACCCTAAAGCAGATCCTACAGATGGATTTAGAGAAGTGCCATTGACAGATAAGAATTTTGATCTGCAGAAACCTTTTAATGAACCATTAGGTGACAGACACAGCGATGAAGATGGAGTTAGAAGATTATGGGTTTTCAACCATGACAAGCCCTTTAAATCTGACAGTGGCACCAGACCTCGTAATGAAGTCCACATTAAGGTACTATAATTAATCTTTTCTTCTTATATATGTTCGGTAAAAAAAAAGGTTATGGGAGAGCAATGACGGAGCCACATTGAACAAGGGGTGTCAAGCGACACTCTTTCGCTGGAAAATTACACTATATTGCTTGGTAAATTTTTTTATTTTATGTATATTTATTACACGTTGACTGCCTTTGACTTTTCGATGTATATAATTATGTATATTTGGACAATCTTAATAAAATTCTGGCTGAGAGAATGAGGAATTCATAGGTGATCCTAATTTCCTAATTAAATCACGACTCCTCATATGTTCCAAGCATTTTTGACATTTCACAAGTAAAGAATCAACTTTAGTTTCCTAGAACTAATGTTCTTGTCTTTATGGTACGTCCAAGATTAATTACTTGGACAATACAAGACTATTAAAATAGATCATCCTAACCTATTTGGGAATTTGCATGCACTTTAAATATGATCGTAGAAGTTTTACTTTTTTCTTAATACTTGCCTGGATTACATATTATATATTGAATATTGTAAGCTGATATGATTGCGTTAATTTTTGGTGAATTTTACCCGCCAAATTAAATTAGGTCATACAATTGGTATAGATTTAGCTAGAGTTAACTACTACTCCCTCCGTTTCAATTTATGTGAACCTGTTTGACTGGGCACGGAGTTTAAGAAAAAATAAAAAAATTGAAATTTATGGTCCTAAACAAGTCAAAAAGGGGTTCAGAGTATTTGTGTGGTTATAAAAGCTTCTCACTAAATGGTAAAATTGTAAGTTTAAGCTAAATTATTTCCAAATTAAAAAAGGGATCATTCTTTTTGGTACGGACCAGAAAAGAAATAGGTTCACCTAAATTGGAATAAGGAGTACTATTTATAGGAGCTAGATAGATCCCTACTTGTGTATTAACAAAAAATGAAAAGAAAAAAAAAAGTTCATTCTGGTATGACACTGGGAATGTATATTAATATTGAAGAAGTAATAATTAAATACAATACATGAGGGAATTAAATATGAAACGTAACTCTCTCTCTAATCTTAGTAGCGGAAAGGGTAATCTCAAGCTAAAAATAATATTATCATGCTACGTGCATGTGAAATTAGTAGGTTAATTTGGAAAGCAATTGCAATAATATTATACTTAAGCAAAAATTTCCAATTATTTTTAACCCTTTTTTCGCAAGTGACGTGTTTTATATGTAAGGAGAAAAATAAAAATGAAAAAAAGAAAGAAAGAATGCAGTGAGTAAAAATTTATAAAAAATAAATGCATTTTATAGTGAGATATTCACTTATTCCTATATACAACAGGGTCTGGATTATTCATCAGGGGTTTGGCAATTCGAAGGCTATGGTTATGTACCAAAAGGAACATCAGGTGTGACAATCATGCAAATCCATGGAGCAAGAGAAGGTGCTACATCTCTGCAACTCAGGATTTACAATGGTGACATGAAATACTACAAATCTGAAGTGATTGACACCGATCTTTACGACAGATGGTTCAGGCTCAATGTGATTCACAACGTGGATGAAGGAAAAATTAAAGTGTTCATTGATGGAGTTGAAAAGTATGAAGTGAATGATCAAGGGCCTGGAGATTTGTATTTCAAGTGTGGGGTTTATGCTGCTCCTCTTGGTTCAAGTAATACATGGAATCAAGATGGAAAAACATTAAAATTTACAAGATATGATAATGTCACTGTATATATAACATAAAGTGCTTATGCTGGTCGTAAAATAAGTCTACTCCAACACTCTCAAGAGTCTTTTTTTTAATCCCATCTTTTTCGTATGTGAATGTAAACATTAGGTCATATATTCATTAGAGCTGTCAATAAGGCCGGGCTGGATTAGTCCAGTCCAGCCCACGTGGATTTTAGCAATTGGTGGGCTGGGCTAGGCTAGCCCACCATTTTGATGGTCTTATAATGGTCATCGTAAAAATTGAACGGGGCGCCCTATTTAGGCGCCCCTCTTTAACCTGCATCCGCTTTGTTTTTATGTTTGCACTGGTACCCGTTTTTTTGTTAAAAGCTTTTCGAAAAGATAATTTTACCCTTTTACACGCAATCAAGCCTACTTTACCTTCAAGTAAACCCCATTCCTCTACTTTCATTTCTATATTTTGCAAATACTCTATTTCTCTCTCTCTCTCTCTCTCTCTCTCTCTCTCTCCTGTTCTTCGCTTTTACGATCGTCATTGTTTTTTGATATTTATCGCTTCAACTGTTTGTTCGCCAACAATATTACGTATAATCACAGGTACATTGCAGTACCTTTACGTTCTGGGTATTGTTTTTTTTTTGTTGTGATAGTCATGTTCTATAGTGCTTTGTTAAATTTGTGCTTTGATGTTTAATTTTATTGGTGTTTTGTTTTGGTAATATGCTGAAGTTTTTGAACGTGTGTATTTGTTTTAAATGAACATTTCTATAAATTCTTTAGCTAGGGAGCTGAAATTTTGTTTGTGTTTTTTGTTATATTTTTATGAGCTGAAATTTTGTTTGTGTTTTTTGTTATATTTTTATGAAAGTGGGAGCTGAAGTTGTGTTTTGTACTTTAGCCTGTTTTTGTTTTGGAGCTGAAGTTTGTGCTTTGTTTTGCTGAAACTTCAGCATATAGGGAGTTGAAGTTTTGTGTTTTGTACTTCAACTTATTTTTGTTTTGGAGTTGAAGTTTGTGCTTTGTTTTGCTGAAACTTCAGCATATAGGGAGCTGA
>ML366977.1:0-12700 GCA_005239505.1 Nicotiana paniculata | reverse complement strand
CCCCAGATTATATTTGCAACGCCCGCTTAGTCTTTTATTAGACATAGTTGAGCGTGATCAGTACTGTGTATGATTGTTTCTTTGGGTGCTCATAACGTGGCGAATTTCTACATGTGTTTTGTGGCGAGACTCTTGGGTTTTGATGGCCTACATAGCTTAGTTGAGTTAGAGGGATTGAGTCCTAACGGTTTGGTTAAGTGCAATGGGTTTCAGAGGGTTCTTGATGGTCTCTACGATGGTTTGAGATGTATAGTTCCTATTGGTGTGTGGGGCATGTGGCGTATTGTAATTTTCTCCAAGATGAAATCAAATGGAAAGTTCTTAGCTAATAGAGTATGAAGTTGCTTGCGACTCAGAGTTGATTTTGATATTTTTCGTATCTTTCATATGGTGGCATAATGGGTGCGATGTGTGGTGTAGTATTGAGATTTGCAGGTGCAAGGTCACGATGCGATTTTGAAAGGAAGGTCTTGAATTCTTAGGCAGCATGGACGATCTCAAATGATTAGATAGATGATATTACTACTAGATGTGGCTTGATGAGGGTGTAAGTTTCAGAAGGGGCACTGTGTTTTGATTTATGGATAATTCATTGGTGTGGCGGCACTCTCCTAGTTGGTTGGCTGTGGATATCCTAATTTTTCCTTGTAACACAGATAGATTATAGGGGTATTCCTCGTGGTATGATCGTGTATTTGAGAAGTATTAGACATTCAGGTGGTGGAGTTGAGATCAAATATGGTGATTCATGTGCTATGGATTTGGAGACTGGGAACCCTAATGAGTAGACGATTTCATAGTTATGGGATATGAAGATATAGCCAAGGTTAGTCAGAGGATAGTATGTGTTGTGATTCAGTCATAGTGGACCTTCAGAGGGTTATTTGTCTATTATGGATGACCGGATTGATTTGGGGTTTATTAGTAGGCCCAATTTGGATTGTGTTTTGCACCGGGTCAGATTTGTTGACTCAGAGCTGCTATTGTAGAGGGATGTTCCATTCAGATGCTATTGAGTTTATTCATATCCTGAAATGATTTATGTGTTACTCTTCTATGTTACGAGGAGTTGTGATTCGTTGGTTTTAGGCACACGTGGTGTGGTTCCATTGTGATCTTATAGCGAAATTTGAGTGAGGTGAGCAATTGGGTATTGCGTGATTGAGAGCATATTGATTATGTTCTTTCGGGTTTTGTGAGGCCTCGTATCGTCTGATTCTATATGGTTATGGTAATGCACTTGGGCACTTGATGTCGAATTTGGCGTGGTTATTGATTTTGAGCAAGACGGGGCGAGGTATATAATATGGACCATCGTTTGGATGGGGTCACGCATTGTGGCGAAGTTATACTGAGATACGATCCTTTGTGTTGGCTTCGTGTGTTTTGGTTCTTCGGTGTGTGCTAGGATCTTAGCATGGTGTTGTAATGGTACTTGTTAAGCTGGCAGAATAGTCCTCTCGTTTGAGGCATTTCCAGGGTTGAGTTCATTTGGAATGTTGTTATCTAGTTCACGGGTTGCACGGGGTGTGGCTTTTAAGCTGTATTGATATGTCATGTCACTAGAGTGATTATGTTAGATGGGATGAGGTCATCGTACCTAGAATGGGTGCTAACGGTTTTGTTTGTGGTATATTTGGAAGGATAATATCAGGAGTCGGCTTTGGCAATTTGTCATAGTTCCTATTGAAAGAGAGGGAGTTCCACAACTTGTTGATTCGACGAATGGTTATGGGTTTCTTTATGTTTCTTTCATCATTGGCAGTATATGAAGGTGTTAGAACGGGGTTTCAATCGATAAGAGGTGTATTACCAGCATTGGGATGTTTAAGCAACTGTTGTGGTTAGAAATTATCGCTATGAGTGTTTAAATTATGTGGTATATCATGTGATTTCAACTTGGGTTATGGCTATGGCTCGATTCAGCTTGTTTAGACTCATGCAGTGTGGATGCGAGATTCTGATCTTATAGGAATATCGGATGTAGAAATGGGATTCTAAGGCTTATGGGCCGAGTTGAATTAGGAAATTTCATTTATGTTGTGTTATCAGACCTATATGGGATATGATGACATAGGATCGCCCCCGGGTATGTGCGTGGTTAGGTTGTGCGGTGGTTTGATGGTTTTGAAAACAACTCTGGGCACGTTCGAGAATGAACGTATGTTAAGTGGGGGAGAATGTAACGACCTGACCGGTCGTTGTGAGCATTTTCACTTCGCTTGGTTGTTTGAGGGCATGAGTAGCTCCGTATGATGTATTATGACTTATGTGAATCGTCGATTTTGGTTTTTCAGGTTATTCGAAATTGATTTAGAGGAATGGTTCACAACTAGAAGCTTTAAATCGGGAAGGTTTGACCAAGCTTTGACTATTGAGTAATTGACCTCGAATTGGATTTCTGATGGTCCCGTTAGCTCCACTAGGTGAATTTGGACTTTGGAGCGAGCCCGGAATGTGATTTGGAGGTCCGTGGTAGAATTAGGCTTGAATTGGCGAAAGTTGGAAATTTGGTGATTTTGGGTCGGCAGTGGAAATTTAATATTGGGGGTCGGGATGGAATTCCGAAAGTTGGAATAGGTTCGTAGTATAATTTGTGATGTGTGTGTGAAATTTAAAGGTCATTCAGACGTGGTTTGGTAGGTTTCAGCGTCGTTGGCGGAATTTGGAAGTTTAGAAGTTCTTAGGCTTGAATCCGTGGTAATTTGGTGTTTTGATGTTGTTTCGAGTGATTCGAAGGTTCGACTAAGTTCGTATGTTGATATATGACTTGTTGGTATTATTGGCTGAGGTCCCGAGGGCCTTAGGTGAGTTTCGAGTGGTTATCAGATCAATTTTGGACTTGGGAGATGGCTGATTCTGCTGATGGTTGAGGTTGCTGGTGTTTTTCGCACCTGCGTATGGAAAGCCGCAGGTGCGAGGTCACAGATGCGTTTGGGCGAGGTCGCAGATGCGGATGTGGAGGACCTGGGTAGGGTCCTAAGGCGCATAAGATTTGTTGCATATGCGAGCCCGGAGGTGCGAGACCTGGGGCACATATGCGGATGGAAGATAATTGGCCAATCCCGCAGAAGCGGAATGAGGACGTGCAAGTGCGCAACCGCATGTGCGGAACCTGGGGCGCAAGTGCGGAATTTGAGGACTTAAGTGTTTCTCGCAGGTGCGAGGATTTGACCGCAGCTGTGATTCTGCAGGAGCAGATATTTGACCGCAAGTTCGAAAGCCCTGGGCAGAAAGTATATAAAGAACACTTAACAAATTTTGGTCCATTTCCACCATTTTAAAGTCGGTTTTTAGAGCTTTTGGAGTGATTTTGAAGGGAGATTCAAGGGGTTTTCAGTGAGGTAAGTTTCTTGAGCTCTAATACTCCTATCTATGGTGATTTCCCGTTGTTTAATCATTTAACTAGTGGAAATTATGGGTGAAAATGAGGGGTTAAGGCTTGAGATTTTAGAGAGTTTGATGTGAGGATTTGAGGGATCAAATGGTGTCAAATTTTGATAAATTTCATATGTATGGATTAGTGAGTTAATGGGCTTTCAAGTTTTATAATTTTTGTCGGATTTCGATACGTGGCCCAGGGGCTGAGTTTGAGTCGATTTTGGGTTTTTGGTCTAATTTGGTAGTTTTCTTGTGGAATTCACTCCTTTAGCATATATTGATGTTATTGTACTGGTTGTGAATAGATTCGGAGCATTTGGAGGCCGAATCGAGGGGAAAGAGCTTCGCGGAGTAAATATTTGATCGGTTTGAGGTAAGTAACATTGTAAATCTAGTCCTGACGGTACGAAAGTCCGTTTGTGTCATGTGACTATTTTAAGGTGACGCACCTTCTAGGTGACGGGCATGTGAGCATGTACCGTTGGGGATTATGATTTGATCCGTCCCGTAGCAACTGTAAAGTTGCATATTTTTTTGAAACTATATGATACTTATGTGTTATAGAAGGAATTTCTGTAAATCGGGCTGGATGCCATGTTTAGGCCTTATGCCAGTGTTGTTTGGACCCTTAGAGGTCTTTTCTTGCTATCCTCTCATTGTTTTTGGATTGAAATTATACACTCACTCATGTTTATACATATTTATTTCGTTACTCAGTCCCCCTTACTCCATTTTGATGCATTATATAAATATTGTTTGGACTGAATATTTTGATTTCTGAGAGCCCGAGGGGCTGGAGAGGTTTATGACTGAGTGAGTCCGAGAGTCTGTGAGGATATTTATGAGTGAGTCCGAGGGCCTGGTTGCATGTTTATTTATGGGAGCAGGCTGCACGCCACAACATGGTTGATATAGGACGAGGGCCTCATTGATTTATACCATGATTGGCTTGATATAGCGCTTGGCTGAAGGAGCCCCTTCCGGAGTCTGTACATACCCCCAGTGACCGCAGGTAACTACTGAGTGCGAGTGCTGAGTACCGAGTGACTGGGAGGTATGAGTGATGGTGAGGTTTTCCCGAGGGACTGTATATGAGTGATGGTGAGGTTTTCCCGAGGGGCTGTATATGAGTGATGTGAGGTTTGCTCGAGGGGATGTATATGAACGATGTTTGCCCGAGGGGATGCATATGAGCGATGTTTTTCCCGAGGGGTTGTTTATGATTTCATCATTTTGCTCACCTTTTCATTGAGCCTTTGTTTGAAAACAATTGAAAGATGTTTCAAATGATTTTACTGGACCTGAATTTAAACGAGCTGATTTAATTCAAACTCTGGTTTTAAAAACATGTTGTATTTTACTGAGTTTTTGTGATATGAACTTTACTTGCATTATTGCTCGTCACTACTTCTCAGTCTTTATTTACCGTTGTTACTTACTGAGTTAGTGTACTCACGTTACTCCCTGCACCTTTTGTGCAGATCCAGGCATTTCTGGACACAGTAGTGGCTGTTGATTATTCCTGACGCAGATTCTCGGAGTTAGCTAGGTGCCTGGCGATCGCAACCCTGCTTTCCTCCTTCTTTTTCTCCCCTTAGTTGTACTTGATTAATCCCAGACTATGTTAGTATTGATATTTACAGAAAGTTGTAGTAGTTGCTCATGACTAGTAACACCCTGATGTCGGGCTTTTCTTTTCCGCACTTTTGTTTTGATTTGAACTCCTTTATGAAGATTTATATTAAATAACTTTGAAATTATCTTTAAAATGAAAATATCGATTTGTTTTGGTAATTGTGTCGGCTTTCCTAGTACCACGATAGGCGTTATCACACAAGGTTAGTTTTGGATCGTGACACCCAGGTTCTGAATTCGGATAAACACAAGACTACACCTTCAGATACAAGTCACTCTTTCAGTCTTTCTTAAGACATGCAGCCAATTAACTTTATTTATTTTACCGGCCAACAGAAAAATTTAAGAAAGAGAATAATAGGAACCTAAGGTCATTAAACAAAATTTGCAGGAATCCACAAGCATATACCATAAATTTGCGATCCCGGAGAAATTAGTAAAGAGGTTGTATAATCCAAACATAATAATAAATGCTTTACTGCATAAAATTGTATATTTTGTAGTTAGCCTTCTGATTACATGTCACAAATCTCATGTCCAACTAATAACTCGTGTTGAGAGAGTACATATTTTAGCTAATAAATAACATTAAATAATACCAAATGTAAAGGAAAAGAAAACACCAAACAAAGTCTGCATCATCATTTATCTGTCTGTTTAAACCAAATAAAACATACTTGTTTTGAGTTCAAATTATTGTTAGCAAAGATAATAAAAAATTACTATGAGTTCTGATTATTACTTATAATATAAGCACAAACTTATGGTCCATCGTTTAATTAAAATGGGACTGAACACTTCTTACTTAAGTTGCTGAAAAATAGCCTCCGAACTGAAGCACTAATAATACGAATCATGCCAGCAACTGGTGTATAAAAATATTACAAAGGTTATGGATTAATAGTTATGCCTCCGATCTCAATATTATCAAATATCTTTTATTTTATACAAGCCTTCAGCCAAAATGAGCTACGGACAACACTCATTGATGAAGTTGTCGGGGGATTTTTAGGCTATTAATACTTAAAATAGGGTGAACGGCAAATAGAGGAAAACATGAAATATTTGAGTTTCCCTCGATTGTCCCATATGGTAAGAAGAAAAGATTTTTGATGGGTATATAAATAATTGTTCTTCTTCTAGCTCATAAAGAGTTGAGAAGAAGGCAAGCCTCGCGCCGTCGTCGTCATCGCTCCAGATGATCGATCGATTGATTAATTTTTTTGACCAAATTTATTTGTTAATAGTAAATATTAACAGAAATGTTATTAAATATTTGTTTTAATAACAAAATATTAATATAAAAATAAATATTAATATTAAATCCAATTCAGTTATCCAATTTTCAGTTTTCTGTTTTTGTAACAGAAAATTAACTACCCTCTTCAATTTTCCCTCTTAATTATGGCATTTATGCTATGACCGTTTTGCAAAAACAACCATTCTGAAGAGTTGCACCTCTTCAGATTTTAGCCCAGCTTTGGCTATAAATACAAGTCCATTCTCTCAGATTTTCCGTACGAATTTCTGAGTTTTCCTCAAATCTTCTGCATATTTTAACTTCAAAGAACTACAGTAAGTATGATTTTCTATCGAACTTTGTGTTCGCTGAGACACTAGTGTTTGGTGTACCACTACACCAGTGTGTAGTTAGTTCTATCATGGGAGGAAATAATCCATAACCTTGGGTACTAGGAGGAGATTAAATTCCTTAAGGAAACACTGTGAATTCAGTGGGCTCGAATTGATTTTTATTTCGTTTACATTTCTGTTTGAATATTATGTTATTATCTCCAGAATTATTTTACAAATACAGTTTACTAACAAGCTTAAGAAATTTAATATATTTTCTGTATTTGCGTTATACTCACTGTTTCTGGAGAGTAAAACCTTTGTGGTTTTCTACTCTATTGGAGATTAAAACCTACGTGATTTTAACGTTTGTGTCATTTTTTTTTACAGAAATGACGAATGACAACGGAAACCAAGTTGTTCCAATGGTAACTGCTAATGCCTCAATGAGTCGAACAACACCGACAGCACTGGCACCTGCGGAGAAACCCGAAAAATTTTTCGGGATTGATTTCAAGCGCTGGCAGCAAAAGATGTTCTTCTACTTGATTACTCTAAGTCTCCATAAGTTCATCAAGGAAGATGTTCCTGTGTTGTCTGATGAAACTCCAGAGAATGAACGCTTTCTCGTGATTGAGGCGTGGAAGCACTCTGATTTTCTATGCAAGAATTATATTCTTAGCGGACTGGATGATGCTTTGTATAACGTCTACAGTGGCGTGGAGACGTCAAAAGAACTGTGGATTGCTCTTGAAAAGAAATACAAAACTGAAGATACCGGGTTGAAGAAGTTCGTTGCCGCAAAATTTTTGGACTACAAAATGGTAGATAACAAGTTATTACCCAAGTTCAGGAATTGCAAGTGATTATTCACGATCTCCTTACTGAAGGTATAAGCAGAATTAATACTAATGTTGGTAGTATTAATTTTATTATGTTTACTAACAGAATTTTCATTGAAGGTCTTGTCATCAATGAAGCATTCCAGGTAGCAGCGATGATTGAGAAGTTGCCTCCGTTGTGGAAGGACTTCAAAAATTATTTGAAACACAAACGCAAGGAGATGTCCCTTGAAGATCTCATTGTTTGGTTGAGAATCGAAGAGGACAATAAAGCTGCTGACAAGAGAGGCCGTGGAAACTCAACAATAATGGGAGAAAATATTTTTGAAAATAACAAAAAGAGGAAGAAGGCTTCTAGACCGAAAAACAACCCAAGCAAGAAGCGGTTCAGTGAAAATTGCTACAATTGGGGAAAAGTCGGACACAAATATACGGAGTCGTGCTCCGAAGAAAGACAAGAATAAGGTTCAAGAAAACATGGTTGAAAAGCATGACGATGTTGATGACTTGTGTGCCATGCTTTCCGAATGCAACTTGGTGGGCAATCCTAAAGAGTGGTGGATTGATTCTGGAGCCACTTGTCATGTAGTGCTATTAGAGAAGCTTTTGCTACTTATGCTCCTGTTGGATCTGAAGAGACGCTTTCTATGGGAAATGCTGCAAAGGCCAAGATTGAAGGATGTGGGAAGATATTTATCAAAATGACTTCCGGCAAAGTGGTGAGTTTGAACAACGTCCTTCATGTTCCCGAGATTAGGAAGAATTTAGTCTCTGCTGGACTTCTTGTTAAGAATGGTTTTAAATGTGTCTTTGTATCCGATAAGGTTGTAATAAGTAAGAACGAAATATTTGTAGGAAAAGGTTACCTCACCGAGGGCCTTTTTAAGCTGAATGTAATGGTTGTTGAAAATAATAATAAAATTTCAACTTCGTCTTACTTACTTGAGTCAAATGAATTGTGGCATATACGTTTGGATCATGTCAATTATAAAACCTTGCANCATCTCGCGGTGGCAAGAAGTATTTCATAACTTTTATTGACGATAGTACTCGATATTGCTATGTTTACTTACTTAATAGTAAAGATGAAACAATAGATGCATTCAAGCAATACAAAAATAAAGTTGAAACGCAACTTAACAAGAAAATCATAATGATAAGAAGTGATAGGGGTGGTGAATATGAATCTACTTTTGAAGAAACATGTTTATAATATGGAATTATCCATCAAACAACATCCCCTTACACGCCCCAATCCAATGGGATTTCGGAAAGAAAGAATCGTTCATTAAAGGAGATGATGAACGCATTATTGATAAGTCCTGGTTTTCCATAGAACTTGTGGGGGGAATCCGTTCTTACGGCTAACCGAATACTAAATCGAGTACCCCATAGCAAAACACAATCCATTCCATATGAAAAATGGAAAGGAAGGAAGCCCAACTTGAATTATTTTAAAGTGTGGGGGTGTTGCAAAAATGCAAGTTCCTAAACCCAAGTAAAAATAGGACCGAAAACCGTTGATTGTATTTTCATAGGATATGCTACCAATAGTAAATCATATCGATTTCTGGTTCATAAATCAGAAAATCCTGACATTCATAATAATACGGTTATAGAATCAGATAATGCTGTGTTCTTTGAAAATATATATTCGTATAAAAAGGAATGTGAGTCGATTGGTGAAGGATCTAAACGACCTCGGGAAGAAACAAAAGAAAGTACATTTAATCATGAGGATCCAAGACGTAGTAAACGTCAAAGAACGTCTACTTCATTTGGACCAAATTTTGTGACTTTCTTATTGGAGAACGAGCCTCAAACATTTAAAGAAGGTATGTCTTCTTTGAAATCATTATTTTGGAAAGAGGCAGTCAATAGTGAAATAGAATTCATATTGAACAACCATACATGGGAATTGGTTGATCTTCCTCCTGGAAATAAACCGTTGGGTTCTAAATGGATCTTTAATAGGAAAATAAAAGATGATGGCACTATTGATAAATATAAGGCAAGACTTGTGGTCAAAGGGTATAGACAACGAGAAGGTCTTGACTATTTTGATACATACTCTCCAGTTACAAGAATTACGTCCATACGAACGTTAGTAGCGTTAGTTGCAGTTTATGATCTTGAAATTCATCAAATGGATGTTAAGACGGCCTTCTTAAATGGAGAGTTGGAGGAATAAATCTACATGGAACAACTTGAAGGGTTTTTGGTTCCAGGTAAAAAAAAGAAGGTATTTAGACTTGTTAAGTCCCTTTACATGTTAAAACAAGCACCCAAACAATGTCATGCGAAATTTGACCAAATAATATTGTCAAATGGTTTTAAAATAAATGAATTTGATAAATGTGTGTACATTAAAAATGTTCCAAATCACATAGTCATTATTTTCTTATATGTGGATGATATGCTGATAATGAGTAATGACATTGCCAACATAAATGCGACTAAGTGTATGCTAACTGGCAAGTTTGATATGAAAGACTTGAGAGTTGCTGATTTAATTCTGGGGATTAAGATCCATAAGACTTCTCAATGTCTGACATTATCACAATCTCATTATATTAATACAGTACTTGAAAAATTCAAGCACTTGGGCTTTAAAGTTGCAAAGACTCCAATTGACGTGAATCTTGCATTAGCAAAGAACAAAGGCCAAAGCATATCACTGTTTAACCAAAGAATTAGACCTTTTGACTAAAGCTTATTTTTAAGATGAACACGGGTTACTGATAATCAAGAAAATGGAGAAAAATGAATAACAGACAATATTGCAGAAATATAGAAAAGCGAAGTCAATTATATTCGAGAATCAGATGCCTTTACAAGCTGTATTCCCCTCCCTTATATAGGATATTCTTATAACGTACGACTCTTTCTATGGTTGCTCATTAATGACTAATTATGACATTAATGAGGCGTTACAAAGGGATAAGGGTAATTGGGGTACGGTTACATAACATTCGAGTAATCAATTATGGGTCTTTGAATCTGCCCGTAGCTTTGTCTATATTCATTATGACCGTGCCTCTCCCCTATTTTGATCAGGTTGAGTTTCCCGTGGCTGATAAGCTCGAGGGATTACTGAATCGTGCCTCTTTGTTCCGTACCTCTTCAAAGAATCACATCGAGTTATCGCGTTTTCCTGTGTCCATGCAACTGGCTGAGTTGTCGAAAGCTGGCTTACGTGTGAAATTCTTTTTTACCAATACAAATAGTCCCCCCACTTACCATATATTTAACGATTAATATTTGGTAAGTGGATATTCATTTATAGCGGGAATATTTTGCCGCCGCTTTTCCTCGAATCATTGTANCCATGTTTGACGGTTGTCCTCAAGTATAAATACCTTTCTTCTTTTCTTTGCTTCCACGAAACACTTTTCTAGCTTTGTCTTTTGTAAAGAAACTTCTTCTTGCCTTTGTAAACATTTCTTCTTCAAACCAACCTCAGGGAGTAAAAGATATTGAAAGTTTAACGCCATCTTCTGCTCCGACTAGGAGTCGGAGGGGTGGTAGACTTAGAAGTCTAGGATCCACTCCTTCGAGGGGCTCCTCTTCTTCTCAGATAGTTCCTTCTCCTTCCACTAGATCTCTAGTTTCTCCAAGGTTTAGGGTTTCTCGGTCTTTGTCTAGAGGTAGAGGACAACGCCTTCGTGAACCTGGAGTCGATGAAATTGTCGCTGATGAGTTTGTTTTTGCTAGGGATAGTCAAGTTCTTGTAGACCAATCTTCTTCTCTTGAAAGTGTTGAAAGATATTCAACCCTTATGACTTAGGGTCAGATTTCCCTTGTTCGTAGGGAGTGCTTTTGGAGGTCTGACTTCCCTGTCTATATTCCGAATAGTAATCAAAGAAAAACGTCTTACAAGACGGGATATTCTTTTGTTTATACGTTCTTTTTCACTCTAGGTTTTAGACCCCCCCATTGACCTAGTCATAATTGAGTTCTGCCGTTTTTTCAATATTTTCTTAGGACAAGTTGGACCGCTTGTGTGGCGAGTTGTCGCATGTCTTAGGAGTTTGGCTTCTTTAGCCTCGGTTCCTTTTACTTTCAACCATCTTATTCATCTCTAATCTCCTAGCTTATTTCGTGAAGGGTTTTTTACTCTGACTGCTAGAAGCAAAAGAGTGCTGGTAACCCTTGGAGACGATAAGGATAGGGGTTGGTACCTCCGGTATGTTGTTGTACCCAATGTTGGTTTAGTGGGTGAAGAAAATATTCCCTTCCCTGAGAAGTGGAATCGCGCACGTGAGTATGCTTTAGCTCACATTTATTTACTTTTTCTCGTTTTGACTTGAGATGTTTTATTAACACCGTATCTGTTTCTTCTTCTCTCAAATCATGAATACTGTTGAGAATATCTCCGGTATTCGTGCTTGGGTAGAAAAATTGTTGTCCGTTGCTCCTTTAGAAGAGAGATCTTAGAAGTACCTCGCTGGGAGGTATGGTTGGCATGTAAAGACCCACGGTAAGTGAAGCTCTTGTTCTTGCTTCTTTCCTTACTCGAATCTCTTTTTTCTTTGTCGTTTAAATTTTTCCCCTTTAATAGGGTTCTCCGCTCGTAGAGTGTCTGCTTCATCTATCCCGAAGATGCATTTGGCTCAGGCCTAAGAAATTATTGTTGGTTCATCTTCCTCAAAGAGGAAGATTGGTGAGTCTCGTTCCGTAAAAGAAGAAGAAGAAAGTGCTTTAGTGCATAGGCCACGGAGAAGGCGGGTGGTTTCAGATGATGAGTTACACCCTTAACCTTTCCTTCCGTGTCTGTGATTGAGCCTTCTGTCCTTGATGATGTTTCACATACCCCTATTCATGAGGGTGTTGATCTCGCTCCTGACGATGTCCCTTTGGCTGCTGTCTTTCCTGCTTCTTTGAGAGAAGCTGTCTCGTCTGTTCCTTTGGCTATTTCGGCTTTTGCTGTTGCTTTGCCCGTAACTTCCTCGACTCTTCAACCCTCCTTGCCTGCTGATTTGCTCGTGGCTTCTCCAGCTCTTCAACCCTCCGTGCCTGTTGCTGTTCCATCTCTTCCTGCTTCTATGCCTTCCCCATGGAAGTAGGGTCTTCCAGTAGAGAGATGCGGCAGGTGGTAATAGAGGTTCCAGCTGAGGAGAACCTTTTCAAGAAAACGGGTGAGCCCGAAGTGTGGCTCAAGACTTTGATAGGTCCCTCTGAGAAAGCAAAGCTAGCCAGCCACAGTTCTCTTACATGGGCCAGTGAGGTCGTGCATACTTCTTTGAAGGTATGATGCAAGTTATCCTCTT
>MDKI01045713.1:0-24754 GCA_005239505.1 Nicotiana paniculata | reverse complement strand
ATTTTACTTGATCATCTTTCTTGACATGGCATCGTGGAATGATAATTGGTCGAATAGTGAGTTTGGAGGTTACTGAAGAGATTCCCACCCGGGCAATTCCAGTCGGACCAGCTCAGGTCCCAGAGGGGTTCATTGCCACCCTATTTATTCAGGACGCTCTGGTCCGCTTAGTGGGACTTATGGAGAGCGTGGCTCAGGATGGTCTTCTTCCTACTGCACCAGCCGTCTCTCAGGCTGGGGGAGGGACCCAGACTCCTGCTACCCATACACCAGAGCAGTTAGCTTCTCAGTTCCAGACTCCAGCACCTCAGACAGCTAGAGCAGCTCAGCCGGATATTGTGGCACATGCAGTTGAGGGAGCACCTATGTCTGCCAATGCTTTGTGGAGATTGGATCGGTTCACCAAGCTATTTACTACTACTTTTACTGGTGCACCATCATAGGATCCCCAGGATTACTTGGACAGTTGCTATGAGGTTCTTAGGAACATGGGGATTGTGGAGACCAATGAGGTCGATTTGTCTACATTCCGTCTTTCTGGTACCGCAAAAATTTGGTGGAGGGATTTTTGCTTGACCAGGCCAGTTGGGTCTTTGCCGTTGTCTTGGTCTCAGTTCTGCAAGTTGTTCTTGGAGAAGTTTCTACCAGTTACCCAGAGAGAGGATCTTCGGAGGCAGTTTGAGCGCCTCTAGCAGGGCTCTATGACAGTTACCCAGTATGAGACCCGATTTATCACTTTGGCCCGACATGCTATCATGATCCTCCCCTCAGATCGAGAGAGGGTGAGGAGGTTTATTGAGGGCCTAGCTCAGCCTGTTAGACTCCAGATGGCCAGAGAGACAGGTACTAATATTTCATTCCAGGAGGCGGCCAATAAGGCCAGGTGTATTGAGATGGTCTTAACACAGGGCAGTGGTCAGGGGTCTGACAAGAGACCTCGCATTTCGGTCGATTCAGTGGTGCCTCATTTGGAGGCAGAGATTCCTTTGACAGAGGTCATCCTCCTAGACCATTCCAATCGGCACTTCAGGTATCCCGTAGTTCACCATCAGCTCCTATCAGTGCACCACCGCTTCAGAGCTACCAGGGTGGTTATTCTGGTCGACAGGGACAGTTTCAGGGTCAGCATTCTCAGCAGCAGAGATCTTGTTACCTTGCGGTGGTATGGGGCACATTTCCAGGTTTTTCCCCCGAGCTTCTAGTGGTTCTTAGTTTCAGGGTTCCCGTGCTATGATTCCCGCACCAGGTGCACCCCCACCCCTCATCCAGCTAAGGGTGGAGGTAGAGGTGCTAGAGGTGGAGGATAGACAGTTAGAGGTGGATGACAGGCTATGAGGGGTAGAGGTCAGCCCGTAACTGGTCGACCCAGGGATGTTCAGATTGGTGGGGCTCAGCCCTGATGCTATGCTATTCCTGCCAGGCCTGATACTGAGGCCTCTGATGCAGTCATTACAGGTATGGTTTTAGTTTGCAGTAGAGATGTTTCGATTTTATTTGATTTGGGTTCTACATTCTCCTATGAGTGTTCATATTTTGCCCCTTATCTGAGCATGCCCCGTGATTCCCTGGTTACTCCTGTATATGTGTCTACCCCGGTGGGTGATTCTATTATGGTAGATCGAGTCTACCGTTCATGCGTAGTGGTTATTGGTAGTCTGGAGACTCAGGTAGATCTCTAGCTTCTTGATATGGTCGACTTCGATGTTATTTTGGGGATGGATTGGCTATCTCCCTACCATGCTATTCTCGACTGTCATTCCAAGATAGTGACCTTGGCCTTGCCAGGAGTACCTCGTTTAGAGTGGAGAGGGACTCCTAGTCATTCTTTCGGTAGAGTTATTTCATATATGAAGGCTCGGCGCATGATCGAGAAGGGTTGTTTGGAATATTTGGCCTATGTTCGTGATTCTAGTGCTGAAGTTCCTTCTATGGAGTCTGTGCCCGTGGTTAGTGAGTTTCTAGAGGTTTTCCCTACTGACCTTCCGGGGTATGCCACCCGACAGGGATATTGACTTTTGTATTGAGGTGGCTCCGGGAACTCAGCCCATTTCTACACCGTCGTATCGTATGGCCCCGCCAGAGTTGAAGGAGTTGAAGGATCAGTCGCAGGATTTGTTGGATAAAGGCTTCATCAGGCCTAGTGTTTCTCCTTGGGGTGCCCCAGTTTTGTTTGTTAAGTAGAAAGATGGCTCAATGAGGATGTGTATTAAGTACCGGCAATTGAACAAGGTTACTATTAAGAATAAGTATCCTTTGCCGAGGATTGATGATTTATTTGACCAGCTTCAGGGTGCTACAGTGTTTTCCAAGATAAACTTGAGATCTGAGTACCATCAGCTGAGGCTAGGGCGTCTGAAGTCCCTAAGACAGCCTTTCGCACTCGGTATGGGCATTATGAGTTCTTGGTGATGTCATTTGGGTTGACAAATGCCCCTGCTGCTTTTATGAAGTTGATGAACCGAGTGTTCATGACCTATTTAGATTCGTTTGTTATAGTCTTCATTGATGATATTTTGATTTATTCCTGTAGCCGAGAGGACCATGAGCAGCACCTTCGAGTCGTCCTCCAGAATCTGAAGGACAGTCAGTTGTGTGCCAAATTTTCCAAGTGTGAGTTCTGGTTCAGTTCGGTTGTATTTCTAGGCCATGTGGTATCGTCAGAGGGTATTCAGGTAGATCCCAAGAAGATTTCAGCAGTCAGAGATTGTCCTAGAACTACATCGGCTATAGAGATTTGGATTTTCTTGGGCTTAACAGGTTATTATCGCCGGTTTGTGGAGGGCGTTTCATCTATTGCAGCCCCGATGACCAAGTTGACTCAGAAAGGTGCCAAGTTCAGGTGGTCTGATGAGTGTGAGGCGAGCTTTCAGAAGCTAAAGACAGCCTTGACCACGACATCGGTGTTAGTTTTGCCCACAGGTTCAGGACCATGTACCGTGTATTCTGATGCTTCACAGGTTGGAATTGGTGCAGTGTTGATGCATGACGGCAATGTTATAGCCTATGCTTCTCGTCAGTTGAAGGTTCATGAGAAGAACTACCAAGTTCATGATTTGGAGTTAGCAACTATTGTTCATGCGTTGAAGATCTGGAGGCATTATCTGTATGGTGTGTCCTGTGAGGTGTTCACGGATCATAAGAGTTTGTAGTACCTGTTCAAGCAGAAAGAGTTGAATATGAGGCAGAGGAGATGGTAAGATCTGTTGAAGGATTATGACTTTACCATCTTATATCATTTGGGGAAGGCCAATGTGGTGGCCGATGCTTTGAGACAGAAGTCAGCCAGCATGGGTAGTCTTGCTTATATACCGGTCGGGGAGCGACCTCTTGCTTTAGATGTTCAGGAATTGGCCAATCGGTTCATGAGATTGGAGGTTTCTGAGACTAACAGTGTTTTGGCCCATACTGTTGCCCGTTCTTCATTGTATGATCGTATTCGGGACAAGTAGTATGATGATCGCCATTTATGTGTTCTTAGAGATACGGTCCGGCATGGAGGTGCCAAGCAGGTCACAGTTGATTATGAGGGAGTCTTAAGGATGCAGGCTCGGATTTGTGTACCTGATGTTGATGGAATTCATGAGTTGCTGTTGCAGGAGGCCCATAGTTCCCGATATTCCATTCATCCGGGTGCCACAAATATGTACCAGGACTTGCGACATCATTATTGGTGGTGAAGGATGAAATAGGATATTGCAGCATATGTAGCTCGGTGCTTGAACTGTCAGCAGTTTAAGTACGAGCACCAGAGACCCGGTGGTTTGATGCAGCAGATTGAGTTTCCCGAGTGGAAATGGGAGCGTATCACCATGGATTTCGTAGTTGGGCTCCCACGGACTCAGAGGACGTTTATGCAGTGTGGGTCATTGTGGATAGGCTGACCAAGTCAGCACACTTCATTCCTGTATCAGTTTCGTATTCGGCGGAGAAGTTGGCAAAGATTTACATGAGAGGGAGAGTTCGATTGCATGGTGTGCCCGTGTACATTATATCTGACCGAGGTACTTAGTTTACCTCCCATTTCTGTAGAGTATTTCAGCGTGAGTTGGGCACACGGGTTGATTTGAGCACAACATTTCATCATCAGATGGACGGACAGTCCAATCGTACTATTCAGATTTTGGAAGATATGTTGCGAGCATGTGTCATTGATTTTGGAAGTTCATAGGACCAGTCTTTTCCTTTAGCTGAGTTTGCCTACAACAACAGCTATCAGTCGAGCATTCAGATGGCTTCGTATGAGGCGTTGTATGATAGGCGGTGTCGGTCGCCAGTCGGGTGGTTCGAGCCGGGAGAGGCTAGATTGTTGGGTTCAGAGTTAGTCCAGGATGCCTTGGATAAAGTGAAGATTATTCAGGATAGACTTTGTATAGCCCAATCCAGGCAGAAGAGTTATGTGGATCGCAGAGTTTGTGATTTGGCATTTATGATTGGAGACCGGTTATTTCTTCGAGTGTCGCCCATGAAGGGCGTGATGAGTTCGGGAAGAAGGGCAAGTTGAGCCCTAGGTACATTGGTCCATTTGAGATTCTGGATAAGGTAGGAGAGGTTTCCTACAAACTTGCTTTTCCACCTAGTTTATCAGTCGTGCATCCGGTGTTTCATGTATCTATGCTTCGTAGGTACATTGCAGATCCATCTCATTTGCTTGACTTCAGCGGTGTCCAGTTTGACAAGGATTTGAGTTATGAGGAGGAGCCGGTAGCTATATTAGCTCGGGAGGTTCGTCAGTTGAGATTGAAGAGTTATCCTTCGGTTCGTGTTGAGTGGAGAGGTCAGCCTATCGAGGCAGCTACTTGGGAGTCCGAGTCTGATATGCGGAGCCGATATCCCCATCTTTTCCGCGATTCAGGTACCTTTCTATGTCCGTTCGAGGGCGAACATTTGTTCTAGAGGTGGAGATTGTGATGACCCAAAAGGTTATACCGTTTACTTTTAGCTAAATCTATGTTCCGAGGCAATGAAAGCCTCCTTATATCTTACCTCGATGTGCATGCACAGTCGGGCGCGTAGCCGGGAAGCCGTTATGTGCAAAATTGATAAAATGATGATTTTATAATAAATATTTGAATAAAGTTGACTTTGGTCAACATTTTTGGTAAACGGACCCGGACCCGTGATTTGATGGTCCCGGAGGGTCCGTAGGAAAATATGGGACTTGGGCATATGCCCGGAATCGAATTCCGAGGTCCCAAGTCCGAGAAATGAATTTTTGAAGAAAATTGTTTTCTGAAAAATATAAAGGTCTTCGAAAATGAGATTTGATTTGAAACCTATAATATCGGACCTGTATTATGGTTCCGGAGCCCGGAACAAGTTCAATATGTCTTATATGTGTTATCTGTGAAATTTGGTGGGAAACGGGCTTAGGTTGACGTGATTCGGATCGAAAATAGAAAATTTAGAAGTTTTTGAAGTTTAAAGGAATTTAATTGATTTTGAGGTTTAATTCTATGTTTATGATGTTATTCTGGTGTTTTGATTACTTGAATAAGTCTGTAGGATGTTTTTGAGGTTGTGTGCATAATTGGTTTGGAGTCTCGAGGGCTCGGGTGAGTTTCGGGTAGGCGTCAGGGTGGTTTAACTTAGAAAAATCTCGTTTTTTCTGCTGTATCTTGTGTCCAGGTCTTCTGACCTTTGAGATCGCGGTGCACTGCATGCGATCGCGATGAGAAAGTCTGGGAGGGGGTAGAATTACCTTACGCGAACGCAGGGCCTTGGACGCGAACGCGGAGCTTGGGGAAAAAGCTCTACGCGAACGCGAGGGACCTCACGCGAACGCGTAGTGCAAATTTGGGGTTGAGGGGATGGGTACCTAGTACTCTACGCGAACGCGGTGGCATGGTCGCGATCGCGATGGTCCAGGTCCAGCACTCCACGCGATCGAAGTAGGCCTATCACGATCGCGTAAGCTGTTTTCGCCCGTCATTTACTCAGTCCCAAAAACAGAACACTTACGGGAATTACATCATTTTTTCATAACTTCTTCTTCTCCACACCTCCTTGGGCAATTTTTGAAGAACCTCTTCACCATAGCTTCATAGGTATGTAATCCTAACCTCGTTTTCTTCCATTTTTATCAACACCCACTAGATTCTAGGCCTAAAAACATGTGATTAAGGGTAGAAAATTAGGGATTTGGGTAGAGTTAGGGCTTTATGATTATTTGGGAATTTGAACTCGTTTTGGGGTCGGATTTCAAAACAAATTATATATTCAGGCTCGTGGGTGAATGGGTGATCGGGTTTTGGTTCGAAGCTCGTGTTTGGACCAAGCAGGCCCGAGGTCGATTTTTGGATTTTTGGGAAGAATGTTGGGAAATCTATATTTTAGCATTGGAATTGAATGGTTTAGTATTTATTGATGTTATTGAGTCTATTATGTCTAGATACGATTGATTTGGAGTCGGGTTCGAAAAGAAAAAGCGGTGCTAGAGGCTTGATTTGGATTCTCGGAGTCGAGGTAAGTGTTTGGCCTAACCTTAGCTTGAGGGAATAGGTGTTGAGTCCTATTTTCTACGTGTTTATTACATGTCCAATGTATAGGTGAGGTGACAAGTACCTATATGTTGTGGTCAAGCATGCCCGTGAGTCGAATATGAGTAATTATGTGATTTTCATTGAAGGTTACTATATTTATGGATTTGATATCATTTGGTAGTATTTCTTTTGATGGAAATTCTCAGTTGTGAATATTGTGGGTAATGATTTGGTTGAGGGATATGTTGGTAAGTTATATACCTGTGTAGGTTTGGTTATAGTTGTGTCCCTTGCTGGGACGATATTACTTTTGTTGATTATTCCTGTGTATTTAAGGTTTCTTATTGTTGATTTTTCTGTCAATTGTTGTTTTACGATATTTATGCACGAGGGGACATTCCGTGCCATGTTATTGTTCATTTATGCACGAGGGGACATTCCGTGCCATGTTATTGTTTATTTATGCACGAGGGGACATTCCGTGCCATGTTATTTTTTATTTATGCACGAGGGGACATTCTGTGCCATGTTATTGATATTTATGCATGAGGGGACATTCTGTGCTGTGCTGTTGTTTATTTATGCACGAGGGGACATTCCGTGCCGTGATGTTGTTTATTATAGCACGAGGGGACATGTCGTGCCATTTTTGTTTACTTATTGTTTCAGAGTTGTTAATTCTTGCTGCTATTTAATGATTTCAGTTGATGTATTGTTCCGTTATTTCAGTAGTTGCTACCCCTCTCTCCCCAGCATGTTTTCCCCCGCCGTGTACCTAATTGTTTACTTTCTGTTATTATTCCTTCTATACAATATTGTACTGCACATGTATTTGTTATTTGTCGTGTCCTAGCCTCGTCACTACTTCGCCCAGGTTAGGCTCGACACTTACTCAGTACTTGGGGTCGGTTGTGCTGATGCTACACCTGCACTTCTTTATGTTGTGCAGATTACGGTACCGGACCCAGTGGGCACTGATCGAGGGAGTATCCTTCAGTCCACATGCGACACTGAGGTAGTCCTGCAAGCATCCGCAGGCCTTGGCGTCACCTCCTATCTCATTACTTTTCTTTCTGTCTTCCCTCGTATTTCTAAAACAGTTGTATTGTTTATTTAGACTTACTTTTTAGCATTCTTAGATAGTCCGTGAATTTGTGGTACCAATTCTGGGGTGTTACTAAGGATTTCGTAATGTCAAATACTTGAGTTGTTATATTTAATAGCTTCCGTACTATATTTAAGCTTGTTCTCGCTTATCGCTTTTTTTTTAAATGCCTAATAATAAGGAAATAAGTATTTTAACCTAAATGTTGGCTTGTCTAGCGAGTTCAACATTAGACGCCATCACAGCCTGAAGGTAGGATTTTGGGTCGTGACAAAAACTGGTCCCATGAACCCCCAAAATCAATGACACAGGCACATAACATATCCTCCAAAATATGAACAGTACGCTCCGACTGCCCGTCGATCTGAGGATGAAACATTGTGCTCAACTCGACCTGAGTACCTAACACTCTCTGCACGGCCCTCCAAAATTGAGATGTGAACTGAGTACCTCTGCCAGAAATGATAGAAACTGGAACCCCATGCAATCGGAAAATCTCCCTGATATAAATCTCAGCTAACCTCTCAAAAGAATAAGTAGTACCAACAAGAATGAAGTGCGTGGACTTGGTCATCCGATCCACAATAACCCATATAGCATCAAACCTCTTCGAAGTCCGTGGGAGCCCTACTACAAAGTCCATGGTGATTTTCTCCCACTTCCACTCCAGAATATCTAATATTTGAAACAATGCACCTGGTCTCTGGTGATCATACTTGACCTGCTGACAGTTGAGACACCGAGCCACAAACTCAACAATATCTCTCTTCATCCGCCTCCACCAATAATGTTGTCTCAGATCCTGATACATCTTTGCGGCACACAGATGGATGGAATACCGCAAAATATGGGCCTCAGCTAGAATCAAATCTCGAACTCCATCCACATTGGGCACGCAAATCCGGCCCTGCATCCTCATGACCTCATCATCACCAATAACCACATCCCTGGCATCACCGCGACGGACCCTGTCCTGAAGAACGAGCAAGTGTGGATCATCATACTGGCGTGCTGTAATCTGATCATAATGAGAAGACCTGGAGGCTACACAAGCCAATACCTGCGGTGGATCTGATAGATCCAGTCTCACCAATTGACCCACTAAAGCCTGAACATCAAGTGCCAATGGCCGATCTCTGCTCTGCGACTCAGGGCATCAGCCACTACATTGGCCTTCCCCGGATGATATAAAATAGTGAGATCATAATCCTTGAGAAGCTCCAACCATCTCCTCTGATGCAAATTCAGATCCTTCTGCTTAAGCAGATGCTGCAAACTACGGTGATAAGTGAAAATCTCACAATGCACTCCATATAATAATGACGCCAAATCTTCAAGGCGTGGACAATAGTTTCTAGCTCAAGATCGTGCAGTGGATAATTCTTCTCGAGCACCTTCAAATGTCTGGACGCGTAGGCAATCACCCTACCATCCTGCATCAAAACTGCTCCAAGGACAACTCTCGAGGCATCACAGTAAATTGTATAGGAACCTGAACCCGTAGGAAAAACCAACACCTGAGCTGTAGTCAAAGCTGACTTGAGCTTCTGAAATCTCTTCTCACACTCCTCAGTCCACCTTAACTGAGCACCCTTCTGGGTCATTCTGGTCATAGGCGTTGCAATAGATGAAAATCCCTCTCTGAATCGGTGATAGTACCCTGCCAAACCAAGGAAACTGCGAATCTCGGTAGCTGATGACGGTCTAGGCCAGCTCTGCACCGCCTCTACCTTCTTCAGATCATCCTGAATACCCTCACTGGACACCACGTAACCCAATAACGCTAGTGAATTAAGCCAGAACTCACACTTCAAAATTTTTTTATACAATCTCTTCTCCCTCAAGGTATGAAGCACAACTCTCAAATGCTGCTCATGATCCTCCCGGGATTGGGAATACACCAAGATATCATCAATAAATACGATGAAGAAAGAATCTAAATAAGGCCGGAATACACTGTGCATCAAGTGCATAAAGGCTGCTGGGGCATTGGTCAGCCCGAATGACAAAACAAGAAATTCATAATGACCATATCTAGTCCTGAAAGTAGTCTTCGGAATGTTTGGCCCCCGAATCTTCAACTGATGATAGCTGGAACGCAAGCCAATCTTGGAAAATACCCTGGCACCCTGCAACTGATCGAACAAGTCATCTATACGAGGCAAGGGATATCGTTTCTTCACCGTAACCCTGTTCAGCTGCCGATAATCAATACACATGCGCATAGAACCATCCTTCTTCTTCACAAACAACACCGGTGCACCCCAAGGTGACACACTAGGCCGAATGAACCCCTTATCTAGGAGCTCCTTTAATTCCTTTAGCTCCGCCGGTGCCATACGATCAGGTGGAATAGAAATAGGCTGGGTGCCTGGAACCAGGTCAATACTAAACTCAATGTCCCTGTAAGGTCTGCATGAAACACGTCCGGAAAGTCACGGACCATAGGAACCAAATCAATAGTGGGAGTCTCACCACTGATATCCCTCACAAAAGCCTAATATGATAAACACCCCTTCTCAACAATACACTGAGCCTTCAGGTAGGAAATCACCCTGCTAGGCACATACTTAGAAGAACCTCTCCAATCAACCCTCGGACATCCTGGCATAGCCAAGGTCATGGTCTTAGTGTGACAATCAAGAATAGCATGACACAGAGATAACCAATACATGCCCAATATCAAAACAACTTCGACCATACTGGGTAACAGTGGGTCCACTCGGGTCTCCAGACCCCTAATTGATATCACACGCGATTGATACACACGGTCCACAACAATAGTATCGCCCACCGGAGTCGACACATGAACAGATGTAACTAAAGACTCACGTGGCATATCCAGAAAATGGGCAAAATATTATGAAACATAGGAATTAGAATCAGGGTCAAATAAAGCCAAAGCATCTCGACGACAGACTGAGACAATACCTGCGATCACTACATCGGAAGCCATAGAATCTGGCCTGGATGGAAACGCATACATGCGGGCTTGACCTCCACCTGCTCGACCTCCCGCTCTAGGGGCGACCTCTAGCTGATTGACTACCGCCCCTGGCTGCCTGGGCGGGTGGTTAAATAAATAAAGCTGAAGTCGAAGGCTGGCCCCTCAGCTGAGATGGGCCTCCAAGAAGATGAGGACACTGCCTTCTCATATGCCCGAACTCTCCACACTCATAACAACTCTCTGGAGCTGGAGACGGGGACTGAAAAGAACCCCTGGCACCAGAATGGCCATTAGGAGAACCATGCATAGAGGAACCCTGAACTGGTGGGGCTGGAGCTGCACTCTGGGCTGGAAGGGCACCGAATGAAGAACGGTCTGGCTAAGAACTACGGGGACCATGCTCCGAAGATGCACCACTATGGGCTGGGCGGTCTGACCGAGGAGGCCTGAACGAACGCCTCTACCATGCTGAATCTGCCCCTTGGAAGGAGCACCACTAGAAATACCCGATCCACGAGGCCTCTTGGCCTCCCTCTCTACCCGCTCCTGGCAGCGAAGCGACTCAATATCTCAAGAAATATCAACAACCTGCTCGAAGGTAGCACCTGATACTCTCTCCCGAGTCATAAAAAGGCGGAGCTGATAAGTGAGGCCATCCACGAACCTCCTAATCCTCTCCCTATCAATAGGGACCAACTCGGTGGCATGACGATCCAACTCTGAAAACCGCATCTCGTACTGCATCACTGATAGCTCCCCCTGATGCAGCTACTCAAAATGCCTGCACTGTTCCTCTCTGTGAGACTGGGTTACATACTTCTCCAAGAATATAGTGGAGAACTGCTTCCAGGTGAGGGGTGTTGAACCAACAGGACTACGCCTCTTAAATGATTCCCACCAAGTGAAAGCAGCACCAAAAAATTGAAAAGTAGCAAACAAGACCCCACTAGTCTCCAGAATCGCAGCAGTACGAAGCATCCGCTGACACTTATCCAGAAAACCCTGGGCATCCTCGCCCTCAACACTACTGAATGTCGGAGGCTAAAGTCTACTAAACCTCTCCATCCTACGCTGCTCATCATCTGGCATAGCTGGGACCACGAAGTCCTGAACTGGAGCAACCAACTGGGCTGGAACCGCCCCCGGTGCCTGATGGCCCTGAGTAACCTGCTCAAGTTTCCGGGCAACTGGAGTCTGACTGCCTCCCCTGGCCTGAGAAGTAGTGGAAACTGCCTGAGCAAGGGTGGTACACACAGTCAAGATCTGAGCCAAGGTCTCCTAAAGACCCGGAATAACAATAGGCATTGCCGGTGCTTGAGCCTATCCCGTTGAAGCATCTGCGGCGGGAACCTGATCCTGAATAGTAGGGGGATCAACTGGTACTGCCTTGGCTGGCCCCTACCTCTACTACGACCTTGACCGCGGACTCGACCTCTCGCCGGTCTAGCCGGTGGATGATCACCCTGATCGGTAGCACGATTACTCACCATCTGTGAGAGAATGAAACAACAGAGGTTTAGATTTCCAGAATCAACCAAATGGCACGACAGAATTCAAGAAAAATGAGATTGTTCCTAAGGGTTCTGCAGCCTCTCAAAGATAAGTACAGACGTCTCCGTACCGATCCGCAAGACTCTACTAACCCTGCTCATGACCGTTGAGTCGTATGTAACCTAGGCTCTGATACCAACTTGTCACGACCCCAAATCCTAAGTCGGCAGTGATGGCACCTATCTTGGAACTAGGCTATCCAACCATTACAGACTATCATAATATTTCATAATTTCTCAAATTTTAGCAGATATTAAAACAACCACATGAGATGAACAATTTATACACTTCCCCAAAACTCGGAGTCAACTGTCATGAGCATCTAGAACTGTAAATACAATGTACAATAAGGTGAGTTGCTACTACAAAATCCTGAAGTACAACAGACAAAAGCTATGAACTGAGGAAAGGAAAGAAGGTGAGCTGGGGACGCTGAGCAGCTACCTCGATCCTCGAACAAACTCCAAGCATACCCAAAAGTTAACTAGTGAGATGGTCTGGTACCTGGATCTGTGCACAGAGGTGCAGGGAGTAACGTGAGTACGCCAACTCAGTAAGTAATCAAAGTAAAGTGACGAGCATTTATAAATCATGTAAATCCATATAATGAATAAAATTTGAAATGAATGAATCAAGTCAGGAATCTACATTCCGAATATTTCATAAAACTCCAGTTTCCATTTAAAAATCTCGCATAAAATCATTTGTCCAACATTATCATCAGAGGCTCAGTGTAAAGAAGAGTGAAAACGGTAGTTTCATAGAATATAAGCCCCTCGGGCACAATATCACTCACAATAAAGCCTCTCGGGCAAGCCTCTCAGTCACTTGTGACTCCACTATCAGTATCTCATGCTCACACTAAACACTCGTACTCCGCAAGTACCATGAATACACACAACTGCTGCGGCGGGCAGCCCGATCGAACACAATATATATATCTATTCTACTATGGCGTGCAGCCCGATCCTTATAACATACGCTGCGGCGTGCAGCCCAATCCATATAATAGTCAATTGCGCCCACTAGGGGTGTACAAACTCCGGAGGGGCTCCTACAACCCAAGCGCTATATTTGCTGCGACGTGTAGCCCGATCCAATATGTATATTTCTACGGCTTGCAGCCCGATCCATATATGGTATATATATGTATATATATATATATATATATATATATATATATATATATATATATATATATATATATATATATATATATATATATATATATATATATATATATATATTGTTGCGGCATGCAACCCGTCCCATACATATAATCTATATTTGTTGCGGCGTGCAGCCCGACCCATATGTAATATATAACATATACATTGCTGCGGCGTGCAGCCCGTCCCATACCTACTCACATACTCGTCGCTCGGCCTCGCTCAGTCATCCTCGCAAGCCACTCGGGCAATTCATCTCAACTCAAGGGACTCAACCCAAAATACTTCTCAGAGTTTCAAAACAGTGCGATAACAATGAAAATAACAACATGTGGTAAACATGACTGAGTTCACAGATGTTCTATCAGGATAGTGTGAGAATAGTGTAAAAGTACCTCTAAGGGTCTAAACAGGTCGGCACAAGGCCCCAAACATGGCTCACAAGCCATAAACAAGTATAAATTTCTGAATTACAAGATGTCATATGGTTTCAAATCGAATACGCGGCTTAATAATCGCTACGGGACAGACCAGGTCACAATCACTATCGGTGCACGCCCACATGCTCGTCACCTAGAATGTGCGTCACCTCATTTACCAAAACAATATCAAATACCGGGGTTTCATACCCTCAGGTTTAGAGTTACAATCGTTACTTACCTCAAAACAGCCCAAAAGCTACTATGCGATGCTCTTGCCCCTCGAATTGGTCCCAAATGCTCCGAATCTAACTAAAACTAGGTTAACGTCATCAATATACGCTAAAGGAACAAAACCCAATCGAAAACTATCAATTTAGACACAATTCTCGAAATTCGGCCAAACCCGAGTCCCACGCCCACGTCTCGAAATTCGATAAAAATCACAAAACTAGAATCTTGATTACCTTACGAGTCTACCCATACCAAATTTACTAAAATCCGACCTCAATTGCCCACTCAAATCACCAAAAGAAATTTCCAAATTTTCCTCCCATTTTCCCCAACTTTTCTACTTAAATTCCTCAAATTGCATGGTGAAAATCAAGACAAATTCATGAAATTGAACCAAAAATGATTGAAGAACACTTACCACAAAAATCCCACTGAAAAGCTCATCCAAAATCTCCTTCCCCCGAGCTCTCTAATGAAATATTGAGTTATGGCGAAGAACCCCCGAAATTAGAACTTAAACTGTTTGCCCAGGCCTCTTTCGTCAGTGTGATCGCGGAAGCTCCCACACGATCGCGAAGAACAAATATGCTTCCCCATCAATTTACACTACATGATCACAGACATACACACGTGATCACGATTCAGCATGACATAAACCCACGCGATCGTGAACCACCCTACGCAATCGCGAAGAACAACGACTCAGTCTCCTCGCGCGCCCTTCAACTCTATGCGAACGCGAAAAACACAACGCGATCACATTGCACAAAAAATTCACACTCACGCGATCAAGACCTACACCACATGATCACATATAACAAGAATCCTGCCATCCCAGCCAGGCCTACGCGATCACAAACATCCTCCCGCGATCGCGTAGAAGGACACCAGAAATTCACACCAGCAAAAATCTGTTAAGTTTTAAGCCAAGAGTTGGTCCGTTAACCACCCGAGGCCCTCAGGAACTCATACCAACATATTCCATAACCTCATTCAAACTTAGTCGAACCTTCGAAACACCAAAAACAACGCAAGACCACCAAGATCACATCAAATTCAAGCCTATGAACTTTGAAACTTCTAAATTTTGTCAATGACGCTGAAACCAACCAAAACACATCCGATTGACCTGAAAATTTTCACACATATCCAAATGACATTATAAACCTGCCCCAACTTCTGGAATTCCATTCCGACCCTGATAGCCTATTTTCCACTGCCGCCCGCAAAATCGCCAAAAACTAACTTTCGCCAATTCAAGCCTAATTCTACATCGGACATCCAAACTTCATTTCGTACACACTCCTAAGTCCCAAATCACCTATAGAAGCTATACGAGCCATAAAATCCACATTCCGAGGTTGTTTACCAATAAGTCAACTCCCAGTTGACCTTTTCAACTATTAAGCTACTTTAAGAGACTAAGTGTCTCAGTTCTCACCATGACCACATCCGAACCAAACGACCCAATACAACATAAATAGGCTAAGAAACATACGATAAATCAGAAACGAGGGAAAACGTGGCTAATCTCACGGAACGACTGGCCGGGTCGTTACGCCTTTGTTGATTGAAAAACTTTCTCAAGGACAAAGTCCCCTATTTTGAAATATCTGAGGGGAGCTTTTCTGTTGTAATATCGCTCTATGATTTGCTTTTGATCTACCATGCATATTAAAGAAGCTTCTCTCCTTTGCTTGAGTAAATCCAGATTTGTTCTCAACTCGTCATTGTTTGTTTCTTCTGTTGTTGTTGTGAATCTCATGCTCGGTTCACCAATTTCCACTGGTATTGGAGCTTCTAAGCCGTAAAACAGCTCGAATGGGGTTTCTCCTGTGGCTGTCTTTGCAGTAGTTATATAAGCCCATAATACTGTCGTTAGTTCTTCAGGCCAATTTCCCTTAGATTTTTCAATTGTTTCTTCAGATTGGTAACAATGATTTTATTTGTTGACTCAGCTTGCCCGTTAGCCACAGAATGATATGGTGAAGAAGTGATTCGTTTGATTTTCCAGCTTTGGAAGAATTCTGTTATTTGTGAGCCTATGAATTATGGGCCATTATCACATACAATTTCCTGTGGTACACCAAAATGACATATGATGTTTCGCCATATGAAGCTTTTCACTTCTTTTTCTCGCACCTGTTTAAAAGCATCTGCCTCCACCCATTTTGAGAAATACTCTATTAATACAAGTAAAAATCGTACCTTTCCTCTGGCTGGGGGTAGAGGTACTACTCTATCCATTCCCCATTTCATAAATGGCCAAGGTGATACAACCGGGTGTAGTAATTCTGCGGGCCGATGCATATTGTTAGCATATCACTGGCATTTATCGCATTTAGCTACAAAATCATCAGCGTCTTCTTCCATCGTAGGACAATAGTACCCTACTCTGATTAGGGTTTTGGCTAAGGATCTTATACCTACGTGGTTCCCATAATGTTCTTCGTGTACTTCTTTCATCACGTACTCAGTTTGGTTTGGTCCAAGGTACCTTGCTGGGGGACCTCCAAACATTTTGCGATACAGAGTGTCACGAACTAGGCAGTACTGTGTAGCTTTTTGGCGAAGTGCTTAAGCTTCTTTCTTATCTTCAGGCACGGTACCATTCTGCAAAAAAATTACAATTTCGTTTCTTCAATCCCAGGTTAGATTATTAAATGTTACCTCATTCTTGTCCTGGTTAATTGCTGAATGAAATAAGTGTATTACAATAACATTGTCTTAATTCGTTACATTGGTAATTACTGCAAGATTAGCTAACGCATCCGCTTCTGCGTTTTCCTCTAGGTACTTGCATAATCTTCCATGACTGGAATTTCCTCACCAGGTCTCGTGCCTTTTCCAGATACCATTGCATTCGAGTCTCTCTAGCAGTATAAGTCCCCCTACATCTGGTTCACCACTAGTTGAGAGTCACTTTTGATCACGATCTGCTCAATTGAGAGTTCTCGTGCTAATTCAAGTCCTGCAATGACAGCTTCGTACTCTGCTTCATTGTTAGTGATGAGATAACATTTAATAACTTGCCTTATCTTTTAACCCGAAGGTGGTATCAAATATTAGAAGAGCTATCGGTGAATAGAGTCCATATTCCTGGATTAGCTCCGGTAAAGATTTGTAATTCTTTTTCTACTTCTGGAATTATGCTAGTGTTAAAATCTATGACAAAATCGGCTAAAACTTGAGACAAAATCGGCTAAAACCTGAGACTTTATTACTGTTGATAGACTATGTCATATTCGCTTAGTTCTATTACCCATTTAGCCAGTATTACCTGACAGTTCTTGCTTATGCAAAATATTTCTCAAAGGATACGAAGTTACAACAGTAATTGGGTGACACTGAAAGTACGATCTTAACTTTCTAGCTGCCATGATTAGAGCCAAGGCTAATTTTTCTAGATGAGGATATCTAGTTTCAGCATCTAGTAAGGAGTTACTTACATAGTAGATAGGAGATTGCTTACATAGTAGATAGGAGATTGCTTACCTTTTTCCTCCCTTACCAGGACTGCACTTACGACTATTTCTGCAATAGCAAGATACTGTATAACCTTTCCCCTTCCTTTGATTTAGATAGCAGTAGGGGATTTGATAGATAAGCCTTCAAGTCTTTAAGAGCTTGTTGACATTGTTCAGTCCATTCAAACTGATTCTTCTTCTTTAGTACTGAGAAGAATTTAAAACTCTTCTCTGAAGATCTGGAGATGAATCTTCCTAAAGCTGCACTCCTACCTGTTAATCTTTGAACTTCTTTTTTTCTCGTGAGTATATCAGGTATTTCTTCAATAGCTTTAATTTGAGCAGGATTTACTTCGGTGCCTCTATTTGATACGAGAAAACCCAAAAATTTACCTGATTCGACGCCAAAGGCGCATTTTTCTGGATTTGATTTCATGTTATACCTGCGGAGGATCTCGAAAGTAGTTGAGAGATGTTGGAAATGATCTTTTACCTGCGGTGACTTTACCAACATGTCATCAATGTACACCTCCATTGTTTTCCCCAGATGTTCCTGAAACATCTTGGTCACTAGCCTTTGATACGTGGCTCCAGCTTTTTTCAAGCCAAAAGGCACGACTTTGTAACAATAAGTCCCCCTGTTCGTAATAAAGGAGTTTTTTTCCTCGTCTAAGGGGTCCATTTTTATATGATTGTAACCAGAATATTCATCTAGAAAGATTAATAATTCATGACCTGCAGTGGCATCAATCATTTGATCTATGTGTGGTAATGGAAATGAGTTTTTTGGGCATGCTTTATTCAAATTTGTATAATCTACGCATACTCTCCATTTACCATTCCTTTTAGGTACCACTACGTTATTGTCTAACCAATTAGGATATTTTACCTCACGTATTAAACCAGATTTTAAGAGTTTCTGTACCTCTTCATCGATCACTTGATTCTTGACCGATCCCTGCTTTCTTTTCTTTTGCTTGACAGGTACAAAATATGGGTCTTCATTTAGTTTATGAGTCATCACTTCTGGGGTTATACCTGTCATATCTGAATGGGAAAAAGAAAAACAATCTGCGTTAACTTTCAAATATTCAATCAACTTACCTCTTCTAGTCGCGCATAGCCTTGATCCTATGTGGATTTTTTGCTCAGGCTTAAGCTTGAACAGTGGAACAACTTCGAGCTCCTCAGTCGTTGTCTTGATATTTTCATTCTCTTCTGGTTCTTGAATAACATAAGGTATGGAATCCATGCCCGTATCTCATGATGCGACATCCGTGGTAATCTGATTCACCGTGTCTTTATCATTTTCTTCCGTGTCTGTTCGAGTTGCTCCCTCGTCTTTTGATTCTTCCACTATTTATTTTTTATTGGAATGCATCACTGAGTTGATGTTTCTTGAAGTCTGTTGATCACCTCGAATCTGTTGGATTCCCCGCTTGGAAAGGAATTTGATTACCTGATGCAGAGTAGATGGTACTGCATCCATGTCATGGATCCATGGTCTCCCCATGAGTACATTATAAGCCATATCTGTATCCATAACATGAAATTTTGTTTCCTTGATGACGCCTTCTGCATAGGTATTAAGCTCAATTTCTCCTTTTGTTATGACAATAGAGTTGTCGAATCCGGACAAGGAACGTGTTTTTGGAATTACACGGTCCCCCATTAATATCTCTTCCACAACCCTCAGCAAAATGATATTGACCGAGCTACCTAGATCAATTAATACTCTTTTCACGTTAGTGTCATGTATAAGTAGAGATATTACCAGTTCGTCGTTATGTGGAAGCAGTAATCCATCAGTATCTGAGTCGTCAAATGAGATGTTGTCAGCCTCCAAATTCTCACGAGTCCGTTTCCGGTGGGTCACTATGAACTTGGTCATCCTTCTTGCTGAAGTATAAGTTACGCCATTTACCTCCTCTCCTCCATTTATACCATTTACAGTTCTCTTCGGAGATGGTGGTTTTGGGGGCTCCTTCCTATTCTTCATATATGCCTGTTTACCTTTTTCAGTAAACAGTTCTGTTAGATAACCTTGTTTTAATAAGTGTTCTACCTCACCTTGCAATAACCCGCAGTCTGATGTTTTGTGCCCGTGATCATTGTGAAATTCATACCAGAAGTCTGGGTTCCTTCTGTTTGGATTTGATCTCATTTCTTTGGGCCATCTAACTTTATCACCCATATTTCTTAATACTGTAATTAATTCGGAAGAACTTACATTGAAATTGTAATTTCCAATTCTTGTATTACCTCTATTTTGCTCATCTCGATCCTTTCTGGATCTTGATGATGATGAGCTCGAATCTCTATTTGACGGTCTGTGATCAGACCGTGGGTTTTCAAATTTGGAAAAAGCCTCTCATCCCGAAGGTCCCATGTACGGATCATACCTGTTTTTGCCAGTTCTCCTTTCTGATTCAGAGCGTCTAGAACTCATCCTGGCTTCTGCTTTTGATTGGGCAATATTATCTTCTTAAATTTGTAATTTGGTGTTGTACCTGTTATAAATATCGTTCCATGTCGTAGCTGGGAACTCTCTGAAGATTTCTTTGAATATTCTCGTGGCTTCATAGCTTTTATCGTTCAAATTACTTGCAAAAGACATAGCTGCCCAATTGTCAGGTACTCTTGGTAGAAGCATCCTTTCACGTTGAAACCTGTATACGAATTCACTAAGCAACTCCGTATCTCCCTGTTTTATTTTGAATATGTCTTCCATTCTCTTTTTCACTTTTTGTGCACCAGAATGTGCTTTTATAAACAAATCTGCAAGCTCGGCAAAAGAATCAACAAAATTTTCGGGCAAGAGAGAATACAATGTTAATGCTCCTTTGGTGAGTGTCTCTCCAAATTTTTTGACCAACACGTATTCAGTTTATTGCTTAGACTGGTTGTTTCCTTTTACTCCTGTGGTGAAAAAAGTAACATGATCACGTGGATCAGTTGTCCCATCGTACTTTGTTATGTAATGCATTTTGAATTTCTTGAGAATTGGCAAATGTGATGCACTTGGCTTCCAGGGTTGTTGAGAGTATTTATCAATATCAATACCCTTGATGATAGGTGGTACTCCAGAAATTTGCTCGATGCGATCATTTTGTTCCTTGACCTGTTTCTGCAAGGTTAGTACTAAAGATTGTAAATCTTAATTATTAGACATACCTGGTCTTCCTTCAAGTGATTCATTTAGAGTGCCTCTACTTCCTGAATTTGCTAGTCCAGATTGTAGATTTTCTACATTCGCGGTGTTGTTTGGAGGATGCGTAGGTGACACAGTTAGTATCCCCCTGATGAAAGCTTGAAGAGCTTCACTCACATATTCACCAACCATCTGCTTCACAGGGTCTTGTTCTCGTGTTTGCTCGTTTCCAATTTGATCATTGTTGTGAGTTGTAGATCTTTCTGGGGAGTTGTCCCTTGAACCTCGTGGGGATCCCTGAGGCGATGGAACTGGATTTCCAGTTGTCGTTGGTATCCGACATGATTCTATAAAGGTTATTCGAGAAAAAACAAAGGTTATCAGATTCCCGGTAACGGAAACAATTTTTTTAACCAAAGAATTAGATTCTTAGTCAAAGCTATTTTAAGAAGTACTCGGGCTTCTGATAACCGAATAATAAGAATTATACTTGTAAATAAGAAAGCAATAAGATCAAATAAAAGTAAGTATATTTCAGTAGTGGTTCGAACGTGTCTATACAAGTGAGATTTTACTCCCTTTTATAGGGAATTTCTTAATATAACATATACTCTTCTTAATGATGAGCATTAATGACCAATAATATCATTAATGTAACGTTACAATTGGTAATCGTAACTGTTGCATGAAGATTATGTAACGTTTAGCTCATTGATTGAAGATCTTTGAATCTGCCCTTTATTTTGACTTGGTTCATTCTGACCGTGTCTCTTCAACTCCTCAATTAGACTGTAACTCCCACATCTAATTGTCTCGTGTGTATGCTATTCCGTTCCTCTTTTTCCCGTACTTCTTTCTAAACTTCTGACCAGCTGTCATGTTTCCATTGATCCACGTAGATTGCCTTGTCATCAGAAATATTACACGTGTGAAGTCTATTTTTACCAATACAAAAATTCTTGTTGATATTTTAGTAAAATTTCATATTGGTACAAAATAATTTTCGAGGAAATATTATCCTACTATTTCTAATTGTTTTGTTTATATTGTAGAAGTTGAATACTTGGTTTGCTCATTTTTCACAGGGTGGGAAAATTGTCAACTTGCTATTGATTCTATGAGAAGAAAGTTTAAAAAATATTTTCCCCTATTTTCGCTATTTATGGTGTTTCTAATTTGTTAAATCCCTTGTATGAAATTAGGAGGTCCTCAAAACAATGCTTTATATTTTTATTATAGCAATACAAAATATGGAAACATATTTCTTAATCTTCCTCCCCCTATGGAATGAGCACAACAAGTTGCTAATACCACCATTGAGAAGAAAAAAAAACTAATCAAGAAGTGCCAAAAATACAAGTTACATACTAATTTTTGTATTCAAATTTAAAATCCCAATTTGCAAGTTATTGTGATGGAAAAAAAACTTGCAAATATAATATTTAATATATTCAAAAAACTTGCAAGTAATTTTAATAGCCATCTTTTACAAACTTCATAAATCCTTCAAGGTTCGGAGGAAGTTCTGCTGGTGGTGGTGGAAAAGTAGCTTGTTCATCGCCGCTTCCATTATCAGGCGAAACAACATCTTCAGCAAGTTCAACTAGCATTTCTTCATAAGCTTCGTCTATCTCCGATTGTGATTCAACAAGTCCAAAATTTCTTTTTTCTAAATGGATCCAATCTCTGAAAAGTACTGATTTTTCCAAGCTATCTCTCATAGACTGTTTATGATCACCGATTTGAAGTCTTGCTTGACTGAAAGCGCTCTCCAATACCACTGTTGAATCTTAAATAGATAAAATATCTCGGGCCATCCTTGAAAGAACCAGAAAGTAATTATCATTGTTCTTCCACTATTGCAAAGTATCAAAGGTATCGTCGGAATTCACTTCCTCGAGCCTCTACGACAAATAAATTTCAAGCTCATTTATTTATGAAAAATCCTTACTACTAGAACTAAAAGAACCCCTAAACCCCGCCCAAACACTATGTCTTCTTACTCTAGATATTCTTTTAGAAGATTGAGAATCAGAAGAAGAAGGAGTTGGAACATTTGGTCAAGCCTGATTTAATACAACTTGATAAGCATCATAAATAGTTTCATTATTTTTATTAATTGAGGCTATTTCTTTCGGAAGTTTAGGCTCCTCATCGTCGCCAAGTGCTTTTTTTTTAACTACGTCTTGAAGTGGCGGGGGGTTTGGCATGGACCATTATCCTGTCTATTATTGAATAACCATTATACAAAAATTAAAGAGGGGCCATGTACCAAAATCTCTTTGGACAAAGGACCTAAATAACAAAATTAATTTACATGGTCAAAAGACCTTGAGAGAGCACTACTTAAAGCATTAAATTTCCCACAAAGAACTATATAGATCTCAGCGGAACAACTAGTAAATTCTGCTGCTATGATGCAATTTTGATATCTTGGAAGGATATGATAGGAGGTCCTTTCCTTTCATGCTCTCCGATCTGTGAAGTTCTTCATAGTGGACCAAAATTTCATCTGGAGTATTTTTTTGGTTCTGATTCTGAAAGAAGGAAGCTGGATTATGTCCATAATCAATGTGCCTTTAGTCTATGGTGGTAATTCCGATTCTTGTAAAAACAACATGTTCTCGATGAGATTAGCAGCATATTTTGCGAAAGAGTCCGCCACAACATTGCCTTCCCAATACCAATGTCTAAGGCATTGTTTTGAATGTTTTTTAAAATATTTTTCTCTAAGTTGTATTTAATTCGACAAAAGTTTTCAATTCAAATTAGAAGTTTAATTTCAATTCAAAAATCAGTATGTAATTTGTATGAAATATGCAAAATTTAGTATGTAACATATTTTTTCCTCTAAGTTGTATTAATTAAAAAGAAACAAAATTTATAGCCGTTGGGCCCATTTAGCCCGTTTGAACCGCGAGTTGGGTCCGTTTAGCCCGTGACCATGAGCTACTGGGCCCGTGTCACGATCCAATTCTATTTTAGGCCGTGATGGCGCACAACGCTGTTCTCCTTTTAAAAGATTTTTCCAAGTAATCAAACTTTATTTAAATTTAAAATATTAAAGAAGTAATAGATTTAAAAATAAATAACATGAAAGCTAATAGGTGCAATCATGATCATGAAATAAAATCAAAACCAAGAGTCTACTGTTGTGTGTGCCAAGACCAGGTGTTACAAGAGTACGGTCTACTAGTAGAATATACAAACGATTACTACTCTACTGTCTGAAATAAAATAGACAGAACAATAACAACAGAAAGACTTCGGTTGCTGCAGAACGGTTCGGAAGGGCAGCTCGCCGTGTAATCTCGTACCAGGAGTCAAGCCTGCACGCCGGACTGATATGATGCACCTACCTCAGATCATGCACATCAAGTGCAGAAATATAGCGTGAGTACATAAACAATATGTACCCTGTAAGTATCTAGTCTAACCTCGAAGAAGTAGTGACGAGGGGTCGACTTCGACACTTACTAAGGGCCAACAATATAATAATATGAAGTTCTAATTAAACATAATATATAAAATGATAATAGAACTCATAGCAGGAAGTAAATAAAAAATCATTTTTTCACAAGCAGGAACCAAATCATTTCCCTCATCTAACCATTTTACCTCTCAAGTCAATTGAACCATATTAAATATAAAATGGCTTCCAATATATTTACGCACGAATTATGCCGTGGACGGATGACCCGATCCAAATATACATATACATATAATGTGCACTACCGAGGGTCGAGTGGAACGAACCATAGATGCATCTATTAACCTGCCGAGGTGAACGACCCGCTCCCATGAGAGTAGTGGAAATTTACCCCGCTCGCGCAATATACTTGCGACACAGTTAAACATAGTTTTTTCTCGGGTTATCTGTGACGACCCAACCGGTCATTTTTCTTTCTAGAACCCCGTACCCCTAAATAATATTTTCGATACTTATTTTTACTGATTTATGACTTGCGGGGATAGTTATTTCGGGATTTTGAAGAATTCGGGTTGAAATCAGAACACATGGTTCCTTAAGGTTGGCTTAAGAGGCCAAGTTTAACTTCGGTCAATATTTTGAGTAAATGACCCCGGAATAGGGATTTGACGGTTCCAATAGGTTTGTATGATGATTTCAGACTTGGGTATATGTACGGGTCGGGTTTTGGACAAGTGATGTGTGGCTAGAATTCGTGATTTTAAGCATTATTTACCTCGCATTTTATGTGCTTTAATGATAA
>MDKI01219223.1:0-26413 GCA_005239505.1 Nicotiana paniculata | reverse complement strand
TAGGTAAAAACATGGTTCCAAGAACACTTAAGTACATAATCAACAATATGCTAGGGGCATCCAATAGCATAAACATTAGGATTACTCAGAACCGAATAACCTAAGGTACAAATTGTTTTGCCACAGAAAAGTTCATGCCAATAATCAGAGAAGCATAAGTAAGGCAAAATAATATTGAGGTATACTAAAAGGGGGATAGTATTTCATAATCATGCTGAGTCTAAGGGAGGTGAGTACATAACATGCTAACTGAACAACAATGCGAGTAGGTCAAGTGCAGAAATCACAGCAAAACCATAGGTAAAAACATATTAGAAACATGATGAATTGAAGTACTAAAAGAAACATATTGTTTTTAAAACTTAAACTCAAATTAGGACATACCAGTATAGGAGATAGAAAACACATATTGAAGAGTAAGGGGTAGAATAATCAGCCTTGGCTTGCATCCGGCTGATAATAGCAAGTAACCAGAGGGAGAGCAGAAGAGAGTATTTGTGTATACAAGAGAGTTTTAAGCAAATGTGTTCGTGTGTTTGATAATGAAGACTTAGGTACTTATAGTTTTAAAAAAATCAAAAGAATAAGGTAAAAATAATATTTTAGCAGTAATTATAGAAGTTTATACTAATTAGAATCAAATTAGTATAAAGATATCCCTTAATTATGGAATCATACTCAAACAGTAATAAACAGGTGATAAAATAAGGAAAGAGAATCGTATGAGGCTGATTATAGCCAATTAAGGAAACAACATAGGTATAACACAAGTATATCACATGTAAATGAGACTAGATTCATCATGCTTTAATTAAGGAAAATGCTTAAAATCAGCTAACAGCGTAATTGACCATAGAATAAGGTCAGAAAATATTTCACAAGTTAATCAGTATAGAATATTATAAAAATCAGTGAAGGATCAATCATAAAGATTCAGGGATTCACAAATAGCAATGATTTAACATAACCTCGTGAGAATAAGCGTAATAAACATATAATTGGTAAAATCAGAACCCTAAGAAGACGAGCATGGTATAAATCATATAAAAATTAGGGATTCATATAGATCATAGTCCAAATTAATAAACTGAACATGATGTTGGCGGAATAAGTGAAGAATCAGAAACATTGATGGACAAAGTAGGATAAAGTCGAAGAAAATCAGAAATAGCACAAATTTCTTGGAATAAACACATAATTGGTAGGAATAGTCGAAGTCAAAAACCCTAATAAGCAAACATAGCATAAAAATCACAAAATTACAGAGTGTTGATGAGAAACAAGTACACATACAGATTAGGTGAACATATCATCAAAAACAGACTCAGAATCACATATTAAAACCAAGAAACTTGGGGTTTTCAAAATAATAACTCATATAAAAAGGGAAAACTCAAATAACAGCTTAAACATAGTGAAAATCATAGATTAATACTAAAATCAGAAGGGAAAGCGTTCTATGAAAAGGGGTTAAGAACCCAAATTTGAAGATGAAGAAACGCTTTAGAAAATCGGAGATTCTTTAGGAAAACAGAAAAATAACTTGGAATATACCCAGAACTATTGCAGATCTAAGAAATCCAGTGTTAAAATAGGGTTTCAGAGAGAGAACCCAAAGAGAAATAGAGAATCGGCTTAGAAACCACAGGTTCTAGCCGGAGATGGGAGGATCATACTTAGATGGCCATGGACGGCCTGAAAATGGCATGAAAGCCATGGGAGGTGAGCACGGACCCCTGGGGGTGGATGAATAACCAACCAGTCCCTTGAGGACCTCAGGGATGCAAGAATCGAGCCATAGAGAGGAGCCATAGAGGCTAAGGGGTAGGGAACCATCATTGTTACCGCCGAACCAGATAATGGCGAGGGATTTAAGGTTTGATGCAAAGAGGATTTGAGAGATAAGGGGATGGAATGACGGCGGATAGCAGGTGAGGGAAATGGGAGAAGTGAGGGTTTGGGAGGGGTTCATTTGGATTAATTATGGAAAGAGTAAATTCGGACCGTTGATCTGAGTGATCAACAACAAGGATTGAAGTGGGGTATTGAGTCGGGTGGACTTAGGTGTTGGGCCTGGGATATTTGGGCCAATTAATTTGGTTGGGATCAGATTGATTTAGGTTATAATTGAAAATAAAGTGGCTAGTTATTAAATACCCAATTAAATAAAACAATTTATAAAAATAGCTGCTAGTTATAAAAATGAATTTCATGCGTAGAAAATAATTAAGAATGATTACTTAGTACTTAATGTACAAATGATTAATTTCTTGATAAAAGATAGTATAAAATCATATGATTGGGCTATAAAATCAAAGTAATTGCAATTATATCCAAAAGGCACCAATCTGGCTAATCATGAAATAATTTGGTCTTAATAGAATAAAAATAATTAGTGAAACCTAGAAATGCTTTTGAAATCATTTTTAATGCAATTTCATAATTATTTATTAAAAATAAAATGCTGGATAGATTAATACAAATATAGGGAAAGTGTGGACGAATATCAATTAATATTGATACATGATTTTCAAGCTATATACGCAAATTTAAAATATCTTGAGAAAAAATTGGGTATCACAACTTCTCCTCTTTACCCGTAAAGGATGAAAGAGTTTGTCGGGTAAAGACATGATGGCCGATTTTGAACGAGCGAAACAGTTTGGAGAGATTTAGATTGCACCCTGGTTTCTGAGCTGCCTACATGTCCCTGGTTTTATAGGAATCAGGTCGTATGTTGTTCCGGACGCATCGACGAAGCATATTGATGAAGTTATCACAAGATGGACACGACCTTTAGGGTTGAGCGAATGAACAGTTTGCGGGATATCGAGTTTGATATGGTTGGGAAGACTGGAGCAGGATTGCTCCTACTGGGGTAGCCACTGCTCTCCTATTTACCTGCAAATACAAGCAATACAGGCGTATACTATGCACAAATTTAAACATGATGCAAGTTCCCGTTGGACTATGAAAAATGTCTTTGGACGGTTAGCGATGACGTCCTTAGACCATGATGTTGAAAGGTGGTCTGGTTGACATTATCGCTGTGATTGATGAAGATACTTTCACTTCAAATGGAATGGGTGTCTTAGCAAGCGGCATAACTTAAACCTTGAGCGACAAATGTGTACTTGTAGGTGGTGCCGTTTCAAACTTGAATGGGAGTGACACAGTTACCTCGAAGTCTCCAGATGACTGAATCTGGACTATGATAGGCTTAAGAGTGACTGCTGGCTTCTTTGGGTCATCACCTTCTATAATTAACTCGATCAACCCCTCTGGGTCCCAATCTTCTTCTATCTCTATCGTGTTGACGCCCCTATGGTCTGGAACAGGATTATTGCGAACATTGGGAGATGTTACTTTTGCATGGATGACCTTGTTATCAATCATAGACTGGATCTTATCCTTCAATGAGCAACATTCATCAATTTTATGCCCTTTCATGCCGGAATGGTATGCACAAGTCTTGTTTGGATTGACCAATTGGGATGGATTTTCAAGGGTTATAGTAGGGATAAGAGTGACATAACCAGCAGCTTTTAATCTTTCATACATCTGGTCGATAGGTTCAGAAATGACAGTGTATTGTTTAGGAGGTCTGCGATCAATGTTGGGTCGAGGTCTCGGGAAATTTTGGCGAGCAGGGGGTGACTGAAAGTGAGATGGTTGAGAGTTGTAGGTATAATAAACAAGAACTGGTTGGGAATATCTGACTGATAGGTGGGGAATGGTGCTTGATAGGTGAGTGGGGAAGTTCTGTATACCAATGGGGATTTGGGTCCCTGTGCAACCATTACCGTTCCTGCATCTTTCTTCTTAGATATACCACTAGACTACAAGGCTTTGTTGGTGTCCTGTAGGGCCTCAAAGTTAGTGACCATTCCACTCTTCATACCTTCTTCAATTCTCTCACCCAGCTTGATGATGTCAGAGAATTTGTGGTTTTCAATCACCATTAACCTCTCATAATACTGTGGGTCTTGTGCCCAGACGAAGAATTTGTTCATTTGTTCTTCCTCTAGGGCAGGCCTAACCTTAGCTACTTCAGATCTCCAGCGAGCGGCATACTCGAGAAAAGTTTCGGTGGGCTTATTTTTAAGGTTCTAGATGTAGAACACGCCTGTTACATTTTCCGTATTGAACCTGAATCGGTCCATGAAGTTTGATGCCATACTTACCCAGTTGGACTAATTCTTAGGGTTTTGGATCATGTACCAAGATAAAGAATCTCTTATGAGGCTCCTCATGAACAATTTCATGCGAATCTTCTCATCTCTTCCTACTATAACCAATTTATCACAATAGTTCCTCAGATGGACCCTGGGATCACCTGTACCATCGAACGTACTTAGGAGGTTTGTAACCCTCCGGTAACATCGCACTGTATGCATAGATCTTCTTAAATCAACCCTTCGACTCCCTTACTCCCTTCAATGACCTGAACTCGACTAGTTAGCTTCTTGAGATCCTCAGCCAAATTCTTAATGAGCATATCCTTCTCACTGGATTCAGGTGTGTAAGCAACGTGTTGGGTGGAGTGAGGTAGAGTCTCCACGTATATGGGGTTGTTTTGTTGACTTGCTGTTTAAGCATAAAGGTGGTCACCTGTGGAGTCTTGCGGTTCAGGGATAATTAGCGGGGTATTCCTTGGAGCGTGGAAAGTGTTGTGCTGGTGCTGCATTGGGATAATTTCTTTTTTCACTGGAGTTGTATGATGATGAGTTATGGGAGGGTTCTTTTTGTTTGGGGTGTTCTTAGGAGGTATGGGATTTTTAGTGACGTCTGGGACACTGAGTGAGAAGGATAAATTTTCCATGTTCCGGACATGCTCAAGCTCCCCTTGGAGTTTCAACAACCTTTGCTCGATTAATGACATAGCATCATTCTGAACCTGAGTACCTTCATTGTCAAGAGCTTCTGTTCGTTTCACTGGCGTTGTGTTTTCTTGTCTGATGTTGCACAAATCTTCCATTTTGCCTTTTCCTTTAGGTGGACTAGGAGGAGGAGGAGGTGGAGGCCCTGGATCTTGTGTGATATGATGATGATGCCAGAATGCACGAACCAACCTTTAGGGAGGGGAATAATGAAAATAAACTAAAAAAATAAAAGGTAGCCAAGTCAGTGAGGATCATGAGAAAATATCGCGATATTTAAAGACATAGTTCAGGGATAAAAGTGTGTCCTAATTTGGGAGCCTCGTTATGCCAGAGGTAGGCCTAGCAACAAGTTGATTTTGGAGAACTTAGATGCAAAAATGCCTCATTTCATTAATGTAAAATAGACGAGTCCAAAATGACTCTAAAATAATGAGCAGTAAATAAAGTCACTAATGGCACTTGGCCTTATTACATTGGTAAAAACAATGAAAAGGAAACCTAGACTACTTAGTCCGTGAAGGACCTTCCCCAGGCTTGGTCTTCTTGGTTCTGTGAATCATGCTCCCTAGGTCGTGCATGCCCAACAGCAGGTGTACCCTTGCTAGATGCCCTCCTTCGTTTCCCTCAGCATTCTGGTAGTCGGCAACTCTTTTTCTTGTCCTTGCTTCTAGCTCCATTAGACCCTACTCCAAATATTCCAACCTTTCACTGGATTTGATGGCCCTTTCCTTCCACTCATTGATCCGTTCCATATTAGTCTTGTGTTTCTCCAGATACTCGGCCTCAAACTCACGAACCCTTTTGCGTAGATTATTGTATTTCACACGAGACTCAGTCGCTTCGTCTATGACCCTATTTCTACTGATTCCTGGCTAACCTCTCCTTGTTATGCTGTCTTCCAACCATGATAGGTAAAAGCATACATGCCCTGCGTGGTATCTTTTGGGCTCGATGGTGTCCTTTTCTACAATAACCTTGAGATGCCACATATGGCGATCTTCACATTTGTACATAATATGGTCGTCCTGAAAATCTGCCCTGTAATGACTCATTTTGGAGACTCGCAGTATAACTTGCTTTCTACCAGCCTGTCTCATGACCCTGATGGGAGAATGGGGATATATGACCCTTAAACCAATAAACACAAGGTGCAGAGTGTCCCTCGATCTGATGATGAATTCACTGGTAGGGAACCATTTGGACATCCATTGAACCTGGTCCTTGGTCAAATTATCAAAAAACTACGCCCATTTTGTAGCATTTTCCGGTTGAGCAAACCTATCAGGGATGTAGGTCATCCTCTTAGGGTGCTGGAAGGCTATATGATCATTCGACGCCCTTCGTGGAAATTCCTGACGATATTAGCCTCTTTGGAGATTCTCCAATAACCAAACCTGTAGTAGCAGATTGCAATGATATATGTCTGCTATGATCATATGGACAATGGTATATGTTTTTCCTTCGATCCCTTCCATTATGTTTTTGGCTACCATAGCCAGTCTAGTGTGAATCCGGCCTTTTTTCTTGGAAACACCATTAGACCCAGGAAGAAAATGACGAACACAAAAACCCTGCAGTGAATATGACCCAAGGAAGTAATAAAGAACTCGTCGTGGAAGATACGATAGGATTTGGTATGGTCGTATCGTTCATAGAGATATTCAAAAGGTATGTAGGACTCTGCCAGGCACTCTAAATCATCGTTCTTTTTCAAACCCATCATTTTTAGGAACCCCTAGCGGCACGGTTCTCCGGTACCAACAAACCTGGATTGTCCCAAGGTAATCCCGCAAAGCCCTCTATCTCCTCCAAGAGGGGGGTCATTTCTATGTTCCCAAAATGGAACACAGACCTTTCTCTGTCCCAGAACATAGTGGCTACTTTGATCAACATGTTGTTTGGTTGAATACCTAGTAAAGAGGGAAAGTACTCGAGGACGCTCTTCACATGGTCTTTGTCACTGGGCGATAGGTCTTCCCACCAATCCAGCAATAGTGGTGGTATTCTTTTGACCATGCCGAACCTGGGGACATCATGCCTCATTTTCTGTAAAATAGATATGTTAGGCCCTTACCCCAGCCATACTCGACTATTAAAACACTTATGATTTGCATGCATGCATTTAGTTCTCCAAATAAATGCACATAATGTGACTACGTCTGTTAGGATTATAAAAACCCGGTGGACTTTTGGATAAGGTTGTCTTAAAGGGTTATCGTGCGGACGAAATGTTAATCTGGCTAGGTTTGACCATGATTCATGCACAATATAACAAAGTATGATTTCTATGGGGTTTTAGACGGGTACCCTCAAGCGGACAACTTGAGGGGGAAAGGCATGGAACCGTCGATTGCACCGCTGATCGACTAGTTTTACCGCAAATAAGCCTTTCCAAATTTAGGGGTGATATAAAATGGAAGGGCGCAACCACTCATCAAGTGTTGCGATAGGATTTGTATAGGAATGCGTGTAATATGACGTTGAGCATGATTTGTGCAACAATAAATGAGAAATAAAAACATGTTGTCATGTATTTGCACGTTATGAAAGCGGTAAATACAATAGTTATAATTGAAAAAGCAGTTACAAAGGTAAACAAAAAGAAACATGTCAGTTTTGATTCTGAAAGGAATAAATACTTGAAATATATAAACAATTAATGGCACATAAAGGAGGGGAAAGGTCGCAAGTATTAACAAAGTAACACAAGTTCACAAAGCAGTTTGGAGAATGGTAAAAGGCTAGGATAATTCCCAGCAGAGTCGCCATGCTGTCGCGCCCCCCTCTTTCCTCCCCTCTTGGATCGGTCAGGGTATTCGACATTATTGGGACAACTCGTTTCCTTTTGGGAAAAGGGTAAGGAATTGAAGAGTCGCCAGCTAACGAGTTAAGGTGCGTTAGGGCACCTACTAAAGGTTATTTACAAACACATATTAGATAACCAGAGATAGGGTAAGGGCTTGAAATTACTTCAAGGGGAAGGTGTTATGCAGCCCTCGAAGTCCACAACTATGGTTCCCGGCCCAAACAAACTTTGTGAATAGATAGCATATAAGCAATAAACACATAGGTAAATAGATGAAGGTTTTGAGGAGATTTACAGTACAAGCACACATATGTGCTTAAGTTTAAAACATTTAATGTCTAAGCACATATACAAAGTTCTGGAGGTTTTACAATCTAAGCACACATGAGTAAGGGATAGAGGGGGTCCTAGGTTATTTATCCTATAGGATCACATAAGTACAATACCCGGTAATCACTCCCCAGAAGAGGGGCTACTGGTGGCATTAGCGCACCAGATATCATATCCATGTCTACCCTTTCTCACCCCTTAGCGGTTATTAAGTGAGTTTATTTAACGACCTCTATGCGTGCTATTACCCGTCCCTTCTTAATGGCCCTGGAGGAATTCAGGACCTCTAAATATAGACAGTTCTAGAAAAAACTCCCTAAGGTTAAAAGGATAAAATTCTAAGTGACAGGAAAGAACAAATAGGACTTTACTAATAAATGTGGGAACAACAGTTTAAAAGGCTCAGATTTACCTTCACAGATATTGCACATAAACAGCACGTCTAAAACACAAAACAAGAGGCAGTTTTATTAGACATAATCCTTAGAAAGGATATCTAAGTGAATACTAATGCACAAAAGTATGCAGCATGTTTATAAACTCAATAGCAAGGACCTAATCAGCTTGCCTACTTGTTTTTAAAACAAACCTGTTAGCCCTTAGGCAGCAAACGCAATCAAAATAGTATTCATTTTTAAGATATTGATTACCTAACGCTTGCTTAGGTGTGGGGTTGTGCATAATGACTACCAGAATTATTAAACAGTTCAGAGGTTGTTTACCTAAAATATGATGTTCTAAGTGATGTAAATATGAGAATGCAGAGATAGTTACCAATTTCTATTGAGAACATACATGATACCTTTTCATGAATCAGCAGTATAAACTACGTATAGTTAAGTTAATGTAAACGAAATCCTAGAGCATGGTATCTAGTATGCACACGTAAATGCAGGGCGCCTAGGATATAATTTCAGGATGCATAGGATTCCTAAAGCATGAGTTCTAAAATGCACAGAGAATTACAGAGTTGTTAAGTATGATTCATGAATGCATAGGAGTATTAATTTTATCGCCTAAGGAGTAGGATTTCTAAGTGGTAGGCACAAGTATAAACTGAGGTATGTTGTATGTTAAAGTAGTAAAGATGAAAAGCCTTAAAGACATGATATCTAATGCATGTTTGGCATGTTGATCCTAAGCATGGATTCTAATGCAGATATAGGAAATGTAAAGCTTAAGGCATGATTTCTACCTAGTGGCATCGATAAATTTATATGGCTATCCCCTCCCATTTCACTAGCCATCCCTAATATTCATTTACAAATAAATATTACAGACCAGCTGAATAAATTAGGTAAATAGATAAAGGAAAAGAAGAATTTAAACTATAGAGAGCCTGAAAACTAGCCCAGACTTCCAGAACCTCAAGTACCCAAATTTTTCATAGCCTTTCTCATATCCGGGTGTTTCAGAGTTCCCTAAGGACCTCAAGGGATCCCGGGCAGTGCTCATACCCAGACTTCATAACCATAATTGAGTAAGTGCAGCGTGGAAGGGCCAACTCTAATGCATCAGAGTTCAGAGGGATCTCATAGGGATCCCTTAGCAGTCACACATTAGAGGGACAGAACTTAAATATCTAAGAGTAGAGTGAGAGTGCTTGACATCGTTTTGAAAAGATTGACTAGGAAAACAGTTTGAAAAGAGACTTGTTTGAAAGATTTTGTAAGGAACTACAGAGTTATGTAGTAAAACGGTTTTTGAAAACAGAGTAGAGCAGCAAGCAACAGTCCAGACATAGCACCCAAAACAGGTTCATACACAGCCAAAGAACACAGAACCAAGGCAGGTTCAGTAACACTAAACAGGGGTAATGGGGACACATAAGGCACATATGTAAGAACATGGTTCCAGGAACACTTAAGTACGGAATCAACAATATGCCAGGGGGTATCCAGGGATCAAGGATATAACATAAAATTTAGGATTACTCAGAACCGAATAACATAAGGTACAAATTGTTTTGCCACAGAAAAGTTCACGCCAATAATCACAGAAGCATAAGTAAGGTAGAATCATATTGAGGTATACTAAAGGGGGGATAGTATTTCATAAGCATGTTGAGTCTAAGGGAGGGGAGTACATAACATGCTAAGTGAACAACAGTGCAAGCATGTCAAGTGCATACATCGCAACAAAAGCATACGTAAAAACATATTAGAAACAAGATGAATTGAAGTACTAAAGGAAACACATTGTTTTTTAAACTTAAACTGAAATTAGGACATACCAGTATAGGAGATAGAGAACACAAAATGAAGAGTAAGGGGGTAGAATAATCAGCCTTGGCTTGTAGCCGGCTGATAATAGCAAGTAACCATAAGGAGAGCAGAAGAGAGTATTTGTGTATACAAGAGAGTTTTGAGCAATGTGTTTGTGTGTTTAAAACAAGTAGAAAAATAAGGTAAAAGTAATAGCTTAGCAGTAATTATAGAAGTAAATACTAATTAGAATCAAATTAGTATAAAGATTTCCCTTAATTATGGAATCATACGCAAATGGTAATAGACAGGTGATAAAATAAGGAAAGAGAATCGTATAGGCTGAGTATAGCCAATTAAGGAAACAACATAGGTATAACACAATTATATCGAATGTAAATGAGACTAGGTACATCATGCTTTAATTAAGGAAAATGCTTAAAATCAACTAACAACATAATTGACCATAGAATAAGGTCAGAAAATATTTTGCAAGTTAAAATCAGTATAGAATATTACAAAAATCAGTAAAGAATCAATCACAAAGATTCAGGGATTCACAAATTGCACTGATTTAGCATAACCTTGTGAGAATAAGCGTAATAAACATATAATAGATAAAATCAGAACCCTAAGAAGACGAGTAGGGTACAAATCATATAAAAATTATGGATTCATATAGAGCATAGTCCAAATTAATAGACCGAACATGATGTTGGCAGAATTAGTGAAGAATCAGAAACATTGATGGACAAAGTAGGATAAAGTCGAAGAAAATAAGAAATAGCACAAATTTCTGGGATTAAACACATAATAGGAAGGAATAGTCGAAGTCAAAAACCCTAACTAGCAAACATAGGGGAAAAATCACAAAATCACAGAGTGTTCATGAGAAACCAGTACACATACAGATGAGGTGAACATATTATCGAAAACAGACTCAGAATCACAGATTTAAACCAAGAAACTTGGGGTTTTCAACATAATGACTTAGATAAAAAGAGAAAACTCAAATAACCGCTTAAACATAGTTAAAATCATAGATTAATACTAAAATCAGAAGGGAAATCGTTCTTTGAAAAGGGGTTAAGAACCCTAATTTGAAGATGAAATGACACTTTACAAAATCAGAGATTCTTTAAGAAACAGAAAAATAACTCGGAATATACCCAGATCTATTGCAGATCTAAGAAATTCGGTGTTAAAATTAGGGTTTCAGAGAGAGAACCCAAAGAGAAAGAGAGAATCGGCTTAGAAACCACATGTTCTAGCCGGAGATGGGAGGATCTTACTCAGATGGCCATGGACGGCCTGAAAATGGCATGAAATCCATGGGAGGTGAGCACGGAACCCTGGGGGTGGATGAATAACCAACCAATCCCTTGAGGACATCAGGGATGCAAGAATCGAGCCATAAAGAGAAGCCATAGAGGTTAGGGGTAGGGAACCGTCATTGTTACCGGCGAACCAGATAATGGAGAGGGATTTAGGGTTTGATGTAAAGAGGATTTGAGAGAGAAGGGGAAGGGAATGACGGCGGATAGGAGGTGAGGGAAATGAGAGAAGTGAGGGTTTGGGAGGGGGGTCGTTTTGATTAATTATGGAAAGAGTAAATCCGGACCGTTGATCTGAGTGATCAACGGTCAGGATTAATTGGGGTATTTGGTTGGGTGGACTTAGGTGTTGGGCCTGGGATATTTGGGCCAATTAATTGTGTTGGGATCAGATTAATTTAGGCTATAATTGAAAATAAAAGTGGCTAGTTATTAAATACCCAATTAAATAAAACAATTTATAAAATAGCTGTTAATTATAAAAATGAATTTCATACGTAAAAAATAATTAAGAATGATTTCTTAGTATTTAAAGTACAAACGATTAATTTCTGGATAAAAGATAGTATAAAATCGTATGATGGGGCTATAATTGCAAAGTTATTACAATTATAGCCAAAAGGTGCCAATCTGGCTAATTATGAAATAATTTGGTCTTAATAGGATCAAAATAATTAATGAAACCCAGAAATGCTTTTGAAATCATTTTGTAATGCAATTTCATAATTATTTATTGGAAATAAAATGTTGGATAAATTAATACAAATATAGGGAAATTGTGGACAAATATCAATTACTATTGATACATGATTTTCAATCTATATATGCACATTTAAAATATTTTGAGGAAAAATTGGGTATCAACAAGCTTAGGAAGTGTTTGGGACACTTGGTCCCTCCAAAGGGAGCTTAAGCCTTGAGATTTTGACCGTAGTCAGGACTATGTCAAAACAACTCCGGAATGGAGTTATGTCGCTTGTGTTGGCTCTACTAGGTGATTTTGGACTTAGGGACGTGTCCGGATTGTATTTCAGAGGTTTGTAGCTCATTTAGGCTTGAAATGACGAAAGTCAAAAATTTTGAGATTTTGACCGGTAGTGGAATTTTTTATATCAGCGTCCGATTCCAATTTCAGAAGTTGTAGTAGGTCCGTACGGTTGAATACGACTTGTGTGAAAAATTTAGGGTCAATCGAATGTGCTTTGATAAGTTTCGGCATCAGTTGTCGAATTTTGAAGTTTCAAGTTCTTTAAGTTTGAATCGGAGGATGATTCATGATTTTAGCGTTGTTTGATGTGGTTTGAGGGCTCGACTAAGTTCGTATGGTATTTTCGGATTGGTTGGTATGTTTGGTTGAGGTCCCAGGGGCCTCGGGTGTGTTTCTGATCATTAGTAGATGCATTTTGGGACTTAGAGAAATGGCTGATGCTAGGCTGTTTCTGGTGTCATTGCACCTGCGGTGTGATTGGCCGCATGTGCGAGCTCGTAGAAGCGAGTGGGAAATCGCATATGCGGAAATTAGGAGCTTTTCCAGTAGTCACAGGTGCGATGCGTAATCCGCAAAAATGGAGCTGCATCCGCATTCGCGAAAGGGTGATCGCAGAAGCGGAATAAGTGAACAAGCTGAGGTGGCCAAGGTTCCGAAGAAGCGGACAGTTGTGCAAAGAAGTGCGTCTGCAGATGCGAATTATGGTGCGCAGGTGCGATGTTTGGGAGTTTATTGAAACTCTGCAAGTATGGAGTCTCTGCTGCAAAAGCGGCATCGCAGGAGCGGGAATTTTACCGCAGATGCGATTTGACTGGCATATAAAGGGCTAAGTGCGAGGGTTTGATTTCATTTTTCATTTACGGACTTGAGAGCTCGAAATTTGGCGATTTTTCGAGGGATTTTCAGAGGAAGCTTTGAGGTAACGATTCCTAACCCGTTTTTAGTTGTATTCCACTAATCCATAGTTTTTTCTTCATTAAATTAAGGAAATTGGGTGAGGACTTTGGGGAAAATGTGGAAACGTTCTTCAACCGAATTTCTGAGTTTTGATTGGGATTTAGACATCGGATTTGGATAATTTTGGTATGAATGAACTCGTGAGTGAATGATTGTTCATATTTTGTGACTTTTACCCGATTCCGAGACATGGGTCCGGGGAGGCTTTTCAGTACAAGTTTCAAATTTCTTGCTTTAGATTTTATTTCAGTAGCTAGATTAGTTCGTTGTAGTTATATTTATGATACTTAATTTATTTTGGCTAGTTTTGGGCCATTCAGAGTCGGATTTTCGTGGAAAGAGCATTGTTACGGATTGATTGAGCTTGGTTCGAGGTAAGTGGCTTGCCTAATCTTGTGTTGGGGAAACTCCCCTTAGGATTTGGTACTGTTTGATATGTGAGTGCCGTGTACGTGAGGTGACGAGTACGTACCCGGGCTAATTGTTGTAAAAAAATCGATTTCTGCTAAGTAACAACATGTTTCCTTCTTATTTGAGTCATATCAGCATGTGTATTCTCCTGTTAGATTAGAATAGCATGTCTACGTGCCTTAATCGTTTATCTGAACTCCGTGTAGCATGATTAGTGAATTCCCTGCTTTTCCTTGAATTGTACTTAGTTTAAATTGTAGGATTCCGTATTATAGATCTTGAAATCTATTGTTTGAGATGTGTAGTTACTTTTGGGACTACGGAACGGTATTCTGGGAGATCCCCCTGAATATTTACTTTAGGACTACCAAACAGTATTCAGGGAGATCCCCTTGTTTTGCATATTTAGTTTGGGAGTACGGAACGGTATTCTGGGAGATCCCGCTGAACATTTACGTTTGGGACTACGAGACGGTATCTCAGGAGATTCCCTGTTGTTATCTCTATGTACTGAGCTGTTGATTTCTATGATTTCATTTCAGTCTTTGTTTTACTACAATATTTCCTTCTGCCTTGCTTTATTATATATACCGGTAGGGCCCTGACCTGAACTCATCACTACTCGACCGAGGTTAGGCTTGGCACATACTGGATACCATTATGGTGTACTCACACCCTTTCCTGCATATTTTTTTTTTGTGCAGATCCAGGTTCTTCCTACTAGCCTCGTTCATGGTTGCAGTCTCTACTGTCAGAGACTTCAAAGTGCATCTTCCCGCGTCCGCGGATCCTCGGAGTCCCCCTCTATCCCCCTATGTTCATTATTCTCTTATTTTCTATAGAGAGTGATGTATAGAACAGTTAGAACTTCATAGAAGCTTGTGACTTACGGTATTCCGGGTCTTGGGAGTGTTATGTGTATTTTGAGAGTTGATAATTGTATATGTCGAGCGGCATCTCAATTGCTTATTTAAATCATATGCTATTGTTAGTTGTTAAAATTTCATGCTTTTCATTACATTTCCGCAAAAGTGTTAGGCTTACCTAGTCGAAAAGACTAGGTACCATCACGACAATTCACGGAGGGAGAAGTTGGATCATGAAAACAACCCGATCTACATATATATAGCTACATATAATCAACTGCTCTCATTGGGGGGGTGTACAGACTCCGGAGGGGCTCCTTCAGCCCAAGCGCTATAATCCGCACGGACAACTCATATTCTACACGGACAACTCACGTGCTATAGTATCAATATCTGGATCCGCATGGAAAACTCACGTGTTGCACGGACAACTCACATGCTATAGTATGAATATACTCACAATCAGACCCTCAGCCTCACTCATGTATCAATCTCTCCGGTCTCTCGGCTCACACTACTCATGCCGAGCAACCCAAATCAATCATATGAGATATGACAGTAAAAAATAACATAGACTAGGATATGATAAGTAATGATGAATGTGATTGAGTATATAACTGAAATTAAACAAATAACTCAACAACAAAGGACAACCACTATGGGTCCGGTAGTACCAGCGTATATCCCAAACATGATTTCTAGCATCAATTACACCTCAGATGCTTTACAACATAGAGTACAGTAAAATTATTCAAATAAGATAACCACATAGTTCCATGAAATCGACTAAATCATAATCTACACGGTAAACGCCCACATGCCCGTCACCTAGCATGCGTGTCACCTCAACACTAATCACATAACACGTAATTCGGGGTTTCATACCCTCAATACCAAATTTAGAAGTGTTACTTACCTCGAACAAGCCAATTCCAATACCGAGCAAGCCGAACGATGCTCCAAGAGTGCCATCACGCACGTGCCGACCTTCGTAAGACTTGAAACTAGCCAAAGCAACTCAAATATATTAAATAAAGCCCAAGTAAACAATTCCAATTGGTAAAGGCCAAATCCTTAATAAAAAGCCCAAAATCGGCCAAAAACTCAAGGCTCGGTCCCGCACCTTGGAACCTGATGAAACTTATAAAATCCGGAAACCCATTTGATTACGAGTCCGACCATACTATATTCACCAAAATCCGATTCCAAATCGATGTTCAAAACTCAAAAGCTCACTCTATGAAGCTTTATGCGAAAACCCCAAATTTCTCATTTGGAACCCTCAATCAAATTCCAAAAACGGATATGGATCCATAAATATAATAAAAAAAATAGTATATAACACTTACTCCAATCCATATGGTGAAAATCGCTTCAAAAAGCATCTCAATCCGAGCTCCGTAGCTCTAAAGAAGCATAAATGTTCGAAACCTAGCTAAGGGTTTCATTCATTTCTATGGATGTTAATGTAGACGTAGATCTATAATCGAAAAAAAAATATTTAAATGTATTTTTCTTGTGAAAAAAAAAGAGTTAGATCAGAAGACAAGAAGAAAAATACAGTTGCGAAAAAATAAATTGTACATTATCTTCCAATAAGCAGTGGTGGATTTGAAGTCATGGGTGTTTGCCAAAAAAGATTCCAGACAAAGAGGGAAAATGAATTTAGTTTTGGGTGCTCATTCAATATTTATCTAAAACTTTTTAATTATAATAGCTTATGTAAATTTATTAAATTTGGTCAAGGGCAATGGGTGCTTAAGCACATATATGTAGATCTGCCACTGCCAATAAGGCCTTTTAATATGCAATATAATTAAAAGGAATAACACATATATATGAGTTCACCCAAATTCTCGTGCCTAAAATATCTTTGTTTCTTCTTGATCTTGAAGGATCGTGCCTTCTTCCTTCTGAAAGTAATTAAGAAGGAAACATTTGATCTGTGTTGTTTAAGTTCTATGCATTGGTGATATAAAAAATATTTACTTAATTAGATCATTTAAAAAGGTAGTTACAGATAACAATATATGTAATGACATTAATATAAAACCTAAAATAAATGACAATAAAAAATATTTACTTTACTTTTTTTCTGTCACAACTTGTAGACTGAAAAACTAGGTGGCAGGTAGGCTAAATTGATGGTGGCAATATTTTTCGTCGTATGAGCACATATCGTGTTGACAGGTTTAAGTGAAGAAAGGGATTGGTGTGGTGATAACTTTTGCAAAGAGGGTAATCCCATTATTTTATGTTTTATTTTATAAAATGTCAGATTAAGATGAACTTAAATGGAGCGATATAGATACTGAGAATTCATATAGTGGCCCCAATTTGCTTGAGATTGAGGCAGAATCTTTGTTGATATTGCTAACCACGTTAGAGGAACATGATACTCTAATGGATCAGCTCCTACTCCAACTACTATGTTGAGTTTGATTATAATTGTAAATAATTGCATCAGCATCGTTGTAGAGGTGAAGCTGTGAAAGAAAAATGTATTATGCATCCTCCTCCCCTCCCCCTCCCCCTCCCCCCCACCAACTCAAATATAGAATCTATTATCTCAATAATAACGGTCATAGCAATGTATTAGTGATTAAGCATAATGATGACCGAATTAGACACATCAATATTTCTCAAAATGCCTTCAAATTTTAATCAAGTTATAATAAACTAAATCTTTGTTCCTAACATTTAATTTCATATTCTTAGTAATCTAGAAGTCAAGTAAGACATGAAGCAAGAAAGTCACGTAATTCTACAAGGTGCAATTTATAATATAATTTATCCCCGAGCATGATTAACTACGACACATACATACACACTTGCCACCTCATACATGTATCACTCCTGCATGCAACAAATAATGGTAATTAGTAGGAAAAATCCCCTCAACAAATTTAGGCAAGATACTTACCTCAAACAAGTCAAATCGATACACTAGAAGCGCCATCCCGCGCGCACCGACCTTCGAACGACTCAAAACTAGAAAAAAGCATCTCAAATACATCAAATAAGCCAAAGGAAACAAACCTAATCAATAAAGGTCAAATCTTAAATCAAAAACTCTAAGTAAATTTAAAACTCCAACCTGGGCTCGCACCTTGGAACTCGACAAAACTTATAAAATCCGGCTACCCATTCAATCACGAGTCCAACCATACTAGTTTCACTCAAATACGACTTCTAATCGATGTTCAAAATCCAAGAATTTTCACTACGACACTTTAGTCAAAACCCCCAATTTCTCTCTAAAATCCGTCAACTGATGATAGGCTATAATTACGTATTTTAGTCCCTTATTACACTCTAATTTACTGCACTTTAATTGAGTTTGAGCTTTAATCGCTAGTATTTTGCACTAATTGTGAGTTTTATGCCTTGTAGGAGCGATTCCGAGCTATGTAGATGTTATGAAATGAATTCAAGTGATTCGATCTTTGGAGTCTGATAAAAGCTTAAGGAATTAAGCCGATATCATGTTTGTGGATGAACGTATGATAGTTAAGAACGAATGAAGAGCCGAGTATGCATATTGCGCATTTTCTAGTAAAATGTACATAATTTTTTGCTCAGAATTCCATTTGGGCTGCACAATATATCGTTGGAAATCTAACTAAAAGGGCAACTTAACACTTTATATTCACTCAAGGACAACGACACCACCTCACAGATGAAGATTCCACCACGCTCGAAAAAACCAAGTATCGTTACTCCATCAACCCAACTTGGGAAATGAATTTCTGAAGAAAATTGTATTCTGAAAATAATAAAGCCTTTTGAAAATGAACTTTGATGTTAAATATTTGTTACCGGGCCCGTATTATGGTTCCGATTCCCAGAACATGTTCAATATATGTTATGTGAGTTATCTATAAAATTTGGAAAGAAACGAACTTGGTTTGACGTGTTTCAGATCAAAATTGGAGATTTTAGAAGTTTATGAAGTTTGAGAAAATTCTAGAGATTTTTGAGTTTAATTCATTGGTTTTGATGTTATATTAGTAGTTTAATTACTCGAATAAGTTCGTAGGATGATTTTGAAGTCGTGCGTATATTTGGTTTTGTGCCCCGAGGGCTCGGGTGAGTTCCGGGTAGGTGTCGGGGTGCAAAAGAGTTTGAAAAATCTAGTTTTCAATCTGTTTCTGGCTTTCTGTGTTTTTCTCTCCGCAATCGCGGTGAGACTCACGCGATCGAGATGTGTCTATGGTTGGGGGTGGGAAATTACCTTATGCGAACGCAGGGCCTTGGACGCGATCGCAGTGCCTGGGGGTGGTGCTCTAAGAGATCGCGAGGGGCCTCACGTGATCGCATGGAGTTAAAGAGATCTGGGGGCGGGGCAGCGTGTTTCTCTACGCGAACGCGATCGCTTTGTCGCGATCGCGATGGCCAGTATCCAGTACCCCCGCGATCGCAGTCCCTTGTTCGCGATCGCGTAAATCTCAAACCCAGTATTTTCCGCGATCGCAACTTCTTTTCCGCGATCGCATAGAGTAAATTCGCCCAGTCATTTTAATTCTTTAAAAACAGAATGCTATTTCAGGATTTCGCATATTTCTCACCCTCCCCTTCTTCTCCAAGCCCCATATCCGAGTTCCAAGCTACTCTTCCTCCATAACTTCATAGGTAAGTATTCTTAACTCTTTTTTCTTTCATTTTCATCATCTATTATTAGATTCTAGGCCTAAAATCATGGATTAAAAGTAGAAATTAGGGGATTTGGTAGAGTTAGGGTTTATGGGATTTTGGGTAATTCAACCTCAATTTGGGGTTGGATTTCAAAACAAATCATATATTTGAACTCGTGGGGGTATGGTTGATCGTGTTTTGGTCCGAGCCTCGTGTTTGGACCAAGCGGGCCCGTGGTCGGATTTTTGGTATTTTTGGAAGAATGCTAGGAATTGTATATTTAGGCTATGGGATTGTATTAAAGAGTCATTATTGATGTTAATAAGTTAATTATGTCTAGATATTGGTGTTCCGGAGTTGAATTCAAAAGGAAAGGCGGTGTTAGAAGCTTGATTGTTATTTTTGGACCCGAGGTAACTGTCTTGCCTAACTTTGGTGAGGGAATAGGTATTGTATGCTATGTGTTAAGTGTTTATCATGTCAATCATGCTCGTGAGTCTATTTTCAATAGAAATCTTATTATTATTTCCACGGTCGTTATAATATGAACTTATCTCTACGTGGAAGTTGATTGTTGTTGAAAATCCTCGTTGATGAACTTGTGATGTAATTGTCCTATTGAGGACCCAACTGTAAAGGATATACTTGAAAAGGTTGGTTATAGCTGAGACCCTTGTTGGGCAATTTATTATGATAATGACTGATATTCTCCCTTGTCGGGTGATTATGATTTCTGATTCGACTATGCTGCATTCCTTGCCATTTTGATAATTGTCATTGCATTGGTGAGGAAGAGTGTAAAGCACGAAGGGTGATGCCATTCCATGATTTACATTGATCACATCATATATTGCATAGTGAGGAAGAGAGTAAAAGCACGAAGGGTGATGTCGTGCCATGATTTACATTGATCACATCATATATTGCATAGTGAGGAAGAGAGTAAAAGAAAGAAGGGTGATTCTGTGCCATGATTTACATTGATCACATCATACATTTCATAGTGAGGAAGAGACTAAAATCACGAAGGGTGATGCCGTTCCATGATTTTAATTTGATTACATCATATATTGCATAGTGAGGAAGAGAATAAAAGCACGAAGGGTGATGATGTGCCATGATTTATATTTAAAATCAGGAAGGTTGATGCCGTGCCATGATTTACATTGCCATACATGATACATTGCATTGTGAGGAAGAGAGTAAAAGCACGAAGGGTGGTGCCGTGCCATGATTCATGATATCTTACATCGTACATTGCATCGTGAGGAAGAGAGTAAAAGCACGAAGGGTGATGCCGTGCCATTTATTACATTTCTGGAATTATATTTGTTTCATTAGAATATTTCTGATAAATTGTCTTCTTGTCTGTTCCTATGTAATTAATTAACTGCTCTATCACACTTGTTACCCCCTTTGTCTGCCCTCGTATACCCATACGTATCTGTTTATCTCTTGCTTTGTTTTTCACGATATATGTTGTAGAATAGGACATGTTAATGTTTGTTGTCAAGTATAGCCTCGTCACTACCTCGGACGAGGTTAGGCTCGGCACTTACTCAATACATAGGGTCGGTTGTACTGATGCTACATTGCACATCATATTGTTGTGCAGATCCCACACTCGGACCCAGTGGACAGCATTGAGGGAGTCACTTTCAGTCCACTCCAGAGGCTTCAAGGTATACCAATGTCGTTCGTGGGCCTTGGCGCCTTTCCTATCTCTAGTTCCTGTATTTCTGGCTTGTCTTTCCTCTAGTTCTGAAAGACAATCATGTAATTCCTTTCAAACTTTGTATTTAGCACTCTTAAAGACAGTTCGTGAGTTTGTGACTCCAGATTTTGCGGAATTATTGCGACGTTGTATTACGTTATCTCTACTTAGTTTTGAAACCTTATCTATTTCCGCTGTTAAGAATTGTGAACTATTTTTAGCTTAGTTTGTTAATTCGGTGTTATTGTGTTAGTTCAACTGCACATGTTTGCTTGTCTAACGGGTTCAACGTTAGTCTCCATCACGGCCGAAGGTGGGATTTCGGGCCGTGACAAGTTGGTATCATATCCCTAGGTTGCTTAGGTCTCACAACTCACGGACAACTTGGTAGAGTCTGAGGGATCGGTACAGAGACGTCTGTATTTATCCCAGAGGCTACAAAGTTAGGATGACTCCACATTTATTTTCATCTCTGTCATGCGATATGAATTCTGAGTACTGATTGAGCTTCTGTTCTATTCACTCGCGGATGGTGAGGACACGTGCTTCCCTTGGTTCTGCTCAGCAGCCCAACACTTCTGCTACAGCTCCTACGAGGGGTCGAGGTCGAGGACGAGGCCGTGCTAGAGGCCGAGGCCTGGGACGGGCTCATCGTAGAGAAGCATCCCCAGCGGAGGACCCTCAGGTCAATTCTAACGAGAAGGTCCCAGTTCTGGCAGTCCCACTTGGACCAGCTTAGGTCCCGGAGGGGTTCATAGCTACCCCTGTGCTTCAGGATGCTATTGTCCGTCTAGTCGGACTCATGGGGAGTGTAGCACAGGCAGGTCATCTTCCTACTGCACCATCCGTCTCTCAGGCTGGGGGAGGGACCCAGACTCCTGCTACTTGCACGCCAGAGCAGCTAGATCCTCAGTTTCAGACTCCGGCACCTCAGCCAACCGGAGTAGCCCAGCAGGGTATTGCAGCACCGGTAGCAGAGGGAGCAGCTATGTCAGCGGATGCTTTGTGGAGACAAGACAGGTTCACTAAGTTATTCACTTCTACTTTTACTGGTTCACCATCAGAGGATCCCCAGGATTATGTGGACAGTTGTTATGAGGTTCTTCGGAACATGGGCATAGTAGAGTCCAATGGAGTTGATTTTTCTACCTTTCGTCTATCGGTTTCCGCCAAGACTGGGTGAAGAGACTATTGCTTGACTAGGCCAGCTGGGTCTGCACCTTTGACTTGGACTCAGTTCTCAGAGGTATTTTTGGGGAAGTTCCTTCCCATTACTCAGATAGAGGACCTTCAGAGGAAGTTTGAGCGTTTCCAATAGGGATCTATGACGGTCACTCAGTACGAGACTAGGTTCATTACTCTGACCCGACATGCTTTTATGATACTTCCCACTGATCGGGAGAGGGTTCGGATATTTATTAAGGGATTGGCCCAGCCTATCAGACTTCAGATGGCTAGAGAGTCAGATACTGATATTTCGTTCCAGGATGCGGCCAATGTGGCCAGGAGGATTGAGATGATTATGTCACGGGGTGGTGGTCTGGGGGCTAACAAGAGGCCCCGTTACTTCGGTCATTTCAGTGGAGACTCATCTGGGGGAAGGGATTCTTCAGGCAGAGGTCATCCTCCCATACCCTATCAGTCGACACTTCAGGTAGCTCATAGTGAACCGCCAGCTCCTATTGGTGCACCACCAGCACCTATCAGTGCACCGCCGCTTCAGAGTTATCAAGGTAGTTACCAGGGTCTTCAAGGACAGTTCCAGAGTCCCCATCCATATCCGTAGAGGCTGTGTTATTCTTGTGGTGTTTTGGGGCACATTTCCAGGTATTGTCCCCGAGCTTCTAGTGGTCCTCAGTATCGGGGTTCCCGCGTCATGGGCACCCCCACCCCCTCAGCCAGCTAGGGGTCACGGTCGAGGTGCCAGGGGTAGAGGTCAGGCTCATAGAGGTGGAGGACATTCCACGAGAGGTTGAGGTCAGACCATAGTAGGTCGACCCAGAGATGATCAGATTGGAGGGGCTCAGCCCCTTGGACTCATTTGTGATTGTTTTCATTGATGATATAATTATATACTCTCGAAATCGAGAGGAGCATGAGCAGCACCTTAGAGTCGTCCTCCAGACTCTAAGGGATAGTCAGTTGTATGAAAAATTCTCCAAGTGTGAGTTTTTGTTGAGTTCAGTTGCATTTCTAGGCCATGTGGTATCGTCAGAGGGTGTACAGGTGGATCCTAAGAAGATTTCAGCAGTCAGAGATTGGCCTAGACCCACCTCAGCTTCAGAGATCCAGATTTTCTTGGGCTTAGCAGGTTATTATCGCCGGTTTGTGGAGGGATTTTCATCCATTACAGCCCCGAAGACCAGGTTGACTCAGAAGAGTCCCCAATTCAGGTGGTCTGATGAGTGCGAGGCGAGCTTTCAGAAGCTCAAGACAGCCTTGACAACGGCACCGGTGTTGGTTTTGCCCACATGTTCAAGATCATATACCGTGTATTGTGATGCTTCACGGGTTGGGCTTGGTGCAGTGTTGATGAAGGATGGCAAGGTTATAGCCTATGCTTCTCATCAGTTGAAGGTCCATGAGAAGATCTATCCAGTTCATGACTTGGAGTTAGCAGTTATTGTGCATGCATTGATGATTTGGAGGCATTATTTGTATGGTGTGCCATGTGAGGTGTTAACAGATCATAAGAGCTTACAGTATCTGTTCAAATAGAACGATTTGAACATGAGGCAGAATAGATGGCTAGAGTTGCTGAAGGACTATGATATTGCAATTCATTATCATCCGGGGAAGGCCAATGTGGTGGCCGATGCTTTGAGCCGAAAGTTAGCTAGTATGGGTAGTCTTGCCTATTTATCAGTCAAAAAGTGACCTCTTGCTTTGGATGTTCAGGCGTTAGCCAACCGATTTGTGAGATTGGAGGTTTATGAGACTAGCAGTGTTTTGGCCCATAACGTAGACCGTTCTTCTTTGTATGACCGTATTCGGGCCAGGCAGTATGATGATCGTCATTTATGTGTTCTTAGAGATAGAGTCAGGCACGGAGATGCCAAGCAGGTTACGGTTGATGTTGAGGGAGTTTTGAGAATGCAAGGACGGATTTGTGTACCTGATGTGGATGGTGTTCGTGACTTGATACTACAGGAGGCCCACAGTTCCTGATATTCCATTCATCCGGGCGCCACAAAGATGTACCAGGACTTGCGGCAGCATTATCGGTGGCGTAGAATTAAGAAGGATATTGTAGCTTATGTAGCTCGGTGCTTGAAAAGTCAGCAGGTTAAGTACGAGCACCAGAGACCCGACAGTTTGATGGAGCAGATTCAGCTTCCCGAGTGGAAGTGGGAGCGTATCACCATGGACTTTGTAGTTGGACTCCCATGAACTCATAGGATGTTTGATTCAGTATGGGTCATTGTTGATAGGCTAGCCAAGTCAGCACACTTCATTCTAGTATTAGTTTCGTATTCAGTAGCAAAGTTGGCAAGGATCTATATGAGAGAGATTGTTAGACTTCATGGTGTGCCCATATACATTACATAAGACCGAGGTACTCCGTTTACCTCCCATTTTTGGAGAGTATTTCAGTGAGAGTTGGGCAACCAGATTGAGTTGAGCACCGTATTTTATCCTCAGACGGACGAACAGTCCAAGCGTACTATTCAGATTTTGGAGGATATGTTGTGAGCTTGTATTATTGACTTTGGAGGTTCATGTGACTAGTTCTTGCCTTTAGCTGAGTTTTCCCACAACAACAACTATCAGTCGAGCATTCAGATGGCTCCGTATGAGGCGTTGTATGGTAGACAGTGTCGGTCTCCAGTCGGATGGTTTGAGCCGAGAGAGGCTAGATTGTTGGGTTCTGAGTTAGTCCAGGATGCCTTGGACAAGGTGAAGATCATTCAGGATAGACTTTGTAAAGCTCAGTCAAAGAAGAAGAGTTATGCGGATTGCAGAATTCGAGATTTGGCATTTATGATAGGCGACCGGGTATTTCTTTGAGTGTCGCCATGAAGGGCGTGATTAGATTCAGAAAGAAGGGCAAGTTGAACCCTAGGTACATTTGTCCATTTGAGATTTTGGACAAGGTAGGAGAGGTGGCCTACAGACTTGCCTTGCCACCTATTTTGTCAGCCGTGCATCCAGTATTTCACGTGTCTATGCTCCGGAGGTATATTGCGGACCCATCGCATGTACTTGACTTCAGTGGTGTCCAGTTGGACAAGGATTTGTCTTATGAGGAGGAGCTGGTAGCCATGTTAGATCGGTAGGTGCGACAGTTGAGATCGAAGAGTTATCCTTTGGTTCGTGTTCAGTGGAGAGGTCAGCCTGTTGAGGAAGCTACTTGGGAGTCTGAGCCCGATATGCGGATCCGTTATCCCCACCTTTTCCCCCATTCAATTAATTTTCTATGTCCGTTCGAGGACGAACGGTTGTTTTGGAGATGGAGATTGTGATGACCCAAAAGGTCATCTTGTATAATTTAGAAAAAATTGTGTTCCGAGGCCCCAAAAGCCTTCGTTAATCTCACATCGATGTGCGTTCACAGCTCGAGCGCGTAACCGGGAAGTTTTTATGTGGAAATGTGTTGAAAAGTTGAATTTATGATAATTAATGGAATAAAGTTGACTTTTGTCAATATTTTTAGTAAACGGACCCGGACCCATGATTTAACAATCCCGGATGGTCCGTGGGAAATTATGGGACTTGGGCGTATGCCCGGAATCGAATTCCGAGGTCCCAATCCCGAGAAATGAATTTTTGAAAATTTTTTTTTCTGAAAATAAGAAAGACTTTTGAAAATAAATTTTGATGTGCAATCTGTGTTACCGGGCTCGTATTATGGTTCCGATGACCGGAACAGGTTCAACATGTGTTATGTGAGTTATCTGTAAAATTTGGAAAGAAACGGACTTGGTTTGACGTGTTGCAGATCAAAATTGGAGAATTTAGAAGTTTATGAAGTTTGAGAAAATTCTATAGATTTTTTAGTTTAATTCATTGGTTTTGATGTTATATTAGTGGTTTAATTACTTGAATAAGTTCGTACGATGATTTTGAAGTCGTGCGTATATTTTGTTTTGTGCCCCGAGGGCTTGGGTGAGTTGGTGCAAAAGAGTTTGAAAAATCTGGTTTTTGATCTATTTTTTGTGTTCTGTGTTTGGCTCTCCGCGATCGCGGCGTGACTTACGCGATCGCGATGTGTCTATGGTTGTGTGTGGGAAATTACCCTACGCAAACTCAGGGCCTTGGACGTGATCGCAGTGCCTGGGGGGTGG
>ML366973.1:0-20209 GCA_005239505.1 Nicotiana paniculata | reverse complement strand
AACCCTGGAATATTTGTCTCTATTGAATACACAACAATATTCTCGTTACTTGATAATTAGTTCATATAATCGTAGAATAAATTAGTTATATTCTTGGATTTTGTTTTGGCTCGATTAAATAGCAATTAGAGTGATTCGATAAGTAGTTTTTGCAAGTCCCTGTGGGTTCGATATTCGATTTAACATTATATTACTTGCTACGACCACGTATACTTGCGTGTGCGATTTGGACCAACATAAATCACGAAGGGTGATGCCGTTTGTGATATGTGAGGTTTAATGCACAAAGGGTGATGCCGTGCCGTTCTATTTATATATTGGTGAGGTTGAGAGTAAAAGCACGAAGGGTGATGCCGTGCAGTTTTTCCTTTGTTGTCTTAATTGCTTAATTTATTTGAGGATTTATGTTCAAATTGTGCCTTTTCATTGTTTCTCACTTCTTATATTGTGATTCCCCATTGCATGTCCCCTTCCCATTATTTCTGCTTTATTTCTATGTTTACCGTTGTTTCCATTAGCATGATTATACCATTCATGTTTATGTGGTGTCTTTTCCTAACCTCGTCATTACTTCGTCGAGGTTAGGCTTGACACTTACCAGTACATGGGGTCGGTTGTACTGATGCTGCACTTTGCACTTTCTATGCAGATCCAGGTATCTGTCCGAGCTGATTTTGAGATAGTAGCTGTCATCTGTGCAGGAGACCCGAGGTAGATCTGCCGACATCCGCAGATTCCTGGAGTCCCCTCCTTTATATTCATTTATTGTTTTATTTAGTTCACAAACAGTTATACATTTTCCTTTCAGCCAAATACTTGTAGTAAATTCTTAGTAGTCCGTGAATTGTGACTCCAGATCATGGGTAGTTAGACATCAGTGTTATTCCGTAGTATTATTTCCCAATTTTTTTCTTCTTATTATTTTGGTATCATGTATTGAATGGTATTGGATCCTCGTATAGTTTTAAATGTTGTAGATCTCAAATGTTGGCTTGCCTAGCAAGTGCAGCACTAGGCGCCATCACGGCCCGACGATGGGAATTCGGTTTGTGACACTTTTCCACTGCCTAACATCGATCACATGATCGATTCCACGGCCGTCCACGAGATCCTTACCTTTATCAACACCTATTATGGGTACAATCAAATCCAGATGAACCTAGAAGACCAAGAAAAGACTTTCTTTATCACTAAGTATGGTACTTACTGTTACAATGTAATTCTCTTCGGGCTAAAAAATGTGGGAGCTGCATACGAACGCCTAGTTAACAAAATGTTCAAAGAACAGATAGGTAAATCAATGGAAGTTAATATTGACGATATTTTAGTTAAGTCCCTGCTCGCAGAGGACCATTTGACTCATTTGCAGGAGACATTCGAAATCTTGAGGAAGTACAACATGAATCTTAACCCCGAAAAAAATATGCTTTCGGGGTCGGCTCGGGAAAATTCCTCGGCTTCATGGTATCGAATCGGGGAATCAAAATCAACCCCGATAAGATTAAGGCCATCGGGGATATCTTCGTTATAGACATTGTGAAAGCCGTACAAAGGCTAACTGGACGGATAACTGCCTTAGGCTGATTCATTTCGAGGTCATCAGATCGAAGCCACAGGTTCTTTTCCTTGCCAAAAAAGGAAAAATGATTTTGCATGGACCCTAGAATGTCAACAAGCAGTGGAGGAATTGAAATTATACTTATTGAGCCTACCTCTGCTCCACACTCCGAAGGCAGATGAGAAGCTATACTTATACTTGGTAGTGTTCGAGATAGCGGTAAGTGGTGTACTAGTTTGAGAAGAGCAAGGTACGCAGTTTCCTGTTTATTACGTAAATTGAACCTTAGGAGATGCTGAAACTAGGTATCCACACTTAGAGAAATTGGCACTTGCATTAATAAGCGCATCTATAAAATTAAGGCCATATTTTCAATGTCATCCTATATGTGTGATCACCACTTATCCACTCCAAAATATTTTGCACAAGCCTGAGTTATGGTCCCTCTTCATGGATGGTGCCTTGAATGTGAAAGGATCCGGGCTCGGTTATATTTTGAAACTGCCTACGGGCAATATTATTAGACAATCCATCAAAACTGCCAAATTGACTAACAATGAGGCCAAGTAATAGGCTATGATATCAGGTCTCGAGCTAGATAAAAGCTTGGGAGAAGAAGTCGTCGAAGCTAAATGCGACTCCCTACTGGTAGTTAACCAGGTAAACAGAACTTTCGAAGTTCGAGAGGACAGGATGCAAAGGTACTTAGACAAATTGCAGGTAACCTTGCACTGCTTCAAAGAGTGGACTCTACAACATATACCTCAAGAACAAAATACCGAGGCCGATCCACTTGCCAATTTGGGGTCATCGGTTGAAGAAGATGAGATCAGCTCAAGGACTGTCGTCTAACTCTCGAGGTCTGTGATCGAGGAGGGACATGCTGAAATAAATTCTACGAGCTTAACCTGGGACTGGAGAAATAAATACATCGAGTACCTGAAGAACGGGAAGCTACCATCGAATCCCAAAGAATTGAGGGCCTTACAGGCTAAAGTCGCTCGATTTACATTAGACTAAGATGGAACATTATACAGGATAACGTTCGGTGGTCCATTGGCAATATGTTTGAGACCAGGAGATACTGACTATGTTCTGCGAGAAATCCATGAAAGCACATGTGGGAACCATTCCGGTGTCGAGTCACTAGTTTGAAAGGTCGTCAGAGCAGGATATTATTGGGATAGCATGGAAAAAGACTCTAAGGAGTTCGTTCGAAAATGCGATAAATGTCAAAGATTTGCACCGATGATCCACTAGCCCGGCGAATAACTTCACTCGGTCCTATCCCCATGGCCATTCATGAAATGGGGAATGGACATCGTTGGTCCTCTGCCATCGGCCCCAGGTAAAGCTAAGTTCATATTATTTATGACTGACTATTTCTCTAAATGGGTTGAATCACGGGCCTTCGAAAAAGTTAGGGAAAATAAATTAATCGATTTTATATGGGATCACATCGCATGCCGATTCGGGATACCCGCAGAAATAATATGTGATAATGGCAAACAGTTCAACGGCAGCAAAGTAAAAAAATTCCTACAAGATCACAAAATAAAGAGGATACTATCGACACCGTATCACCCTAGTGGGAATGGACAACCGAATCAACAAACAAGACTATCATACAAAACCTGAAGAAAAGGCTAAACGAGGTCAAAGGGAAGTGGAGAGAAAAATTGCCCGAGGTTCTATGGGCTTATCAGACAACGTCGAAGTCCAGTATAGGAGAAACTCCATTCTCCTTAGTGTATGGCTCCGAAGCCTTGATACAAGTCGAAGTGGGAGAACCCAGCGCTAGGTTTCGATATGCAACAGAGAAATCGAACCACAAGTCCATGAATACCAGTCTCGAGTTGTTGGATGAAAGACGAGAGGCCGCACTCGTTCGAATGGCTACACAAAAGCAACGAATCGAGAGTTACTACAACAGAAGAACCAATCTTCAACACTTCAAAGTCGGGGAATTATTCCTAAGAAAATTCACCATCAATACTTGGGACCCTAATGATGGGAAACTCGGTCCTAACTAGGAAGGACCCTACCAAATCCTCGACATAGTCGGGAAAGGATCTTACAAGCTCGGAACACCATTGTCGAATAACTAGAACATATCACTCCTTAAGCGGTACTATTGCTAATGTATGACTTTCTCTTTTCTTTCATTTACATGAATATTTGAAACTAACTCATCTATCCAAGAAATCGAGACCTCATGTTTTAAAGTACGCGTTGCACTCTTTTTTCCTTAGACCGGTTTTTATCCAAAATAGATTTTTCCAGCAAGATTTTTAACGAGGCAACAATTATGTGCTACCTGAGGGTAATTCAACAGTATCCAGTGCTTCTTTACAATCAACCTCGAATACTGGGGGGCATCACCATCTGATGTTATGTGTTCGATAAAAATATCCAGTATCAATGAGTCTCGATAGGAAATTTTTTGTAATGGGCCAAACGGTCGAATGAACAGTGTCCATATAGATTAGCTGAGTCCCAAAAACAAAACATATACGCATGTATAAAATTATTCAAAGAAGCATTCTCTTTTCTCGAACATCTCATGTTTCGAAGTAAATTTTCTACTATATGAGTCATATACTTATGATTCTGATTTATTGTGCAAAACTAACCCTTGTGAAAAATGGCTCAAGGGACAAGTACAAGCATACCTCGAACACTAGGGGACTACGCACTCGAGCTATTTAAATTATAAGACCTCAAAAAGGCACCCCTCGACATATAGGCCAAGGCCACCATACTCAGGGACTAAAATTTCGAACAAGATCGGAATGTTATCGGGAAATAAGTCCAAGAGACATACCCTAAGGCTACAGCCAAAATAACGTGGCTTGGAGACGTCCGATTTCTGCTACAAGCAAAAGGCCTTCAAATACTTTGAAAAACCAATTAATAAAGGCTACCCTAGGAAAAGCAAATAAAAAAGGGCTTCGATAAAATCAGCCCTCGAATAACTGAAAGGCTTCGATAATATCACCCTTCAAAAAACCTCAAGGGGTGTCAAATTTTCTTAACACAAATATGTTAAGATACAAAGATGAGGTTCCGATCATCGAACCCTAAAAAAAACCAATGGGTACAAAAAACATATGCTAAGGCATAAAGAAATTTTCACTAAGTCTTTTAGCCGAAAAGGGAAAAGTAATAACCATTTCTAAAGGCCGAATCGACCCAACCTAATGATCCTAAGGGCCGATCTAAAGAGACTAAAGGCGGATATAAAGTTCCTATGGGCCAATACAGTTAGAGTTCGAGACCTCGTTCTCACTCGATTCGAACCCAAGGGTTCTGCTATTCTGAGCTCAAAAAAATGTCAATTACAACTCGAAGATTCACCTGAAGGATATATTGCGGTAAGCTTGAAAAACTTAACAATCATTTGATAAAAACTAAGGGTTTACTTTATCCTAAACTCAAGATTCATTCGAACTTGATTATTCAAAATAACACATCTATCAGTTTGATCGAGCTTCCACCGAGATAAATTCTCAGGTGAATTTTCGAACTCGGGGACTTACCCTCGTATAACCAAAAACTTAAGGGTGTACTTTGGTTACAAGTTAAAGATAGTAAAATCACAACAATAAAAAATTTCAACGCTTTCGATGAAGAAAAAGAAACATACCTAGGAATAAAAAACATACGAAGGCCTCAAAGATAAATTTATGAAGGCATCAAAGAGAAATTTTCTATTATATACCGAATAGTCTGTACAAAAGGCCAATCAAGGCCTTACACAAAAAAAGATAAAAAAGAAAAGAAAATCCTAAAGTCCTAGTCTACCCCGGGAGCCACGTCCTCGAGAACCACATCTTTGGGAGCCTCTTTTTCGACAGTCTCATCCTCACTCTCTCTGCTCTCGGACCCACTGGCTAAATCCTCTTCATTAGAAAGCAAGTCTGCGGCCTCGACCTCCAATACTTTGGAATCTTCGATGTCGGCCGAGAGGTCGAAGCCACGAGCGTGCACTTCCTCAAGAGCCTCTCTCCGAGATTGCCGCCTAGCATGGTCGACTGCACATGATAATCTAATTTTGGCAGCAGCAGAGATGTCTTGTGCGCGCCGAATGGCATCCTCGGCATCATCTCAGTAGGAGGCCACAAGCGCCCCTGCCTCAGACGTATCCTTAGAAAGCTCGGCGGCCAGCTTAGACTTGAACTCTTCAATATTACGGGCTCGAGCCAAGCTTTCCTCCCTCACAACTAGGAGCTGGCCCTCGAGGGATGTCAGTTGAGCCCGAAGCGTATCCTTTTCCGAGGTAAGACGCTCCATATGCTGTCTCCACCACAGGGTTTTAGCCTCCTTCATATTAGCTTCCTCTTTAAGCTGCACCACAAACTCGCACTTTTGCTGGACCTGCAAAAATGAAGAGTTAATTGCCGAATTTGAGATAACACTTAGAAAACTATCAAGAAATTACGTTACCTTTCTAATGAGTTCGGTCTGATCTTGATGAGCCCTTGTGAGTTCAGCTCGAAGGGTCATAATCTCCTTTCCTTCTGAACGTAGAGGAGTTTGAGGCCATCCCTCTCCTCTACGAGCTTCTTGCGATCGGTCTCGTACCAAGATAGCTCGGCCTTGGATTTTGAAGATGGTTCTCGGTGAAGCACCATGGCCTATATACGCAGAAAAGGGTCAGGATTGAAGAAATATGAAGTAAACACAAATGTAAATACGAACACATAAAACTTACTTGCTTCAGAAACCGGTGAGTCTCATCGAACACAAACGATGCGTTTGGTTCGGGACCATCTCGACTCCGGTGAAGCAGTTCCAGAATATGTCGTTCTCTTCATGGGCCTGTCCCACATCGGGAGTACCCATGGCTCGAGCATCTTGGAACTGCCCCTCGGAGAATGAGGGTCCAAGTGGCGAGTCACCAATGTTAATTATCCCAAGTGAATCACTTGGGACATTTTCTTCTCCCTGAAGGGCGTCGAGGCTAGTCCCTTCGGGCACATCCACCAGATGATTATCACGACATGAAGAATCTTCACCACCTGATTGCTCGGGGAATCTGCTCAGGCCCTCTTCCGAAATTCCCTCAGCCCGAGGTGGAACCGCTTCGAGCTCTACCGGCTCGGCACTCATGGAAGCTTCAGTGCTTCCCCTTTTTTGGGTCACCAGCAGGAAACCGTCATCTTCACCCTCTGTGTTTTCCACTCGGAGTCGCTGAACCGCGTCGACTAGAGGAGTAGGAGGCTCAGATTTTGACTTTCGAGATTTGTTCTTTTTGGGCTTGGGGGCCTCGAAAGGGGGAATTTTTTTCCTCTTCCTCTCCTTGTTTCGCTTCAATGCCTCCTCTTCCCCAGGCGGAGGAGGCCCCATGGCCACATTTTCACCAAGACCTACACATAAAGAAACCAAGTAAATAAGGATTACATTACGAGGAAAACCTTGATGCACAAGCAAAGAAACTCACCGTGGTTTTTGGCCTCCCATCGACCTTTGGCCAAATCACGCCAACAACGTTCAACATGAGAAGAGGTGGAGGCCAGCTGTCGAACCCAGCCTTTGAGATCCGAAATTTCATCGGGAAACCAAGGAGAAGCTGCACCATAAGAAGAAAACATGAGTCAGAAAAGGGATAAAGGAAGTGACACTATAGGTACCAGTGACAAAGTTTCACTTATGTTTCATGTTCCATTCCTCGGGGAATGGCATCTTCTCGACCGGAATTAGGTCGGAAGTTTTGATGCGGACGAACCAGACCATCTATCCCCGGTCCTTGTCTTTGTTGATACTTGAGAACACCATCTTTGTGGCTCGACGCCGCAGCTTTATCAACCCACTTCAATAAACACGAGGGATGTATAGATTTATCAGATGGTCGAGGGTGAAGGTCATTCCCTCGTCCTTTCTCGAAAAGAACCTGATCAGGTTGACTATGCGCCAGTGAGGGATAGATCTGGCCGAGGATTACCTGATACTGGCGGTAGAAGTCAATTATGACTGGATCTACGGGACCCAGAGTGAAATCATAGGTATATACACTCAAGTACCCTTTCACGTAGGTGGTGATGTCCTCCCCAGGGGAAGGAATCACCACTTCCTTATTCTCCCAATTGCAGTCCTTCTTCACCCTCTCGAGGTCGCTTTTCGATATCGAGGAAATGTATGACATAGGTTCACATTGACCTGGAACTAAGAAGGGTCTTTCAATTTTAAATTCAAAAGTCAGTTCGATTGGCCCCGGGACACACTCCTCGATACGAGGCTCCACCGGCGTTTGGTCATCGGCCGGCCGGGAAGAGGAAGACGAAGCCTTTTCCTTTTGTGGAACAGTTTTAGAGGTTTTTCCATTTAATATGCAAAGAAAGTAGAAGGAAAGTGTAAAATTGGTAGCTCCGGTGAGAACAACGATGGCGTAATTGGCGGAAATGGAAGAAAGGTAAGGAGGATTAGAGAGTTAAGAGTTTTTGATCAAAGCGAAGTAAAGTTTGAATCAATAACGGAGGTGGTATATATAGTCTTGTGGCGACGGTTCGGTAACACTAGTGGCCGACCAACGACTGACATGCATTGATGGTTTTTGGGGAACCAAACCTGCGGGAATGTTTCGGTCACATCCATCGCTTACGTCACGGAAACGACTTCATGATCAAGGTATAAGGGAATCGAGGCTCAAATTGTTTCTTATATTTTCATTCTAAGAAACGTGGGGACTATCTGTATACGATAAAAATCAAGCACGTCCGATTTTATGGGCTCGAGGGTCTGCCTTGAGGTTAAGTTCATACTGAAGCGAGCTCGAGCTCAAAGAACACGAAGACCGAAGGATCGAGATCGGACACGATCGAGATCGAGCAACGGAATAGCGAGATATCAGTAATCGACCATAAATCTCGGTGGGAATCTCGGGATTGACAGAACCACCAATGGTTATTGAAGCCAATCATATATTTTACTTTCGAAATTAAAGTTGTACCTTATTTAGGATTCCTCTACTATATAAAGAGGGACCTTGTTCATTTGTAACCACGACATATTACATACACTTATTGAGAAATAACAATACACCGCTCTTTGCTTGCTTACAATTTATTATTGTTCTTATTGTTCTTAACACTTGATCTCGATCCTGTTCCGATCAAGGTCGATAAACTGCAACGACACTGGTTTGATTTATCTTAATCATTTAATTCTTCTATTTATTTAGTAATTTATCAATTAACATTGAATTAGATCGCGTATCCTTATAACCATATTACAAGTTTAACTGTTACTCGTATTTCGAGGTAAACAACATGATTTTACAAGATTTTGATATATTTAAGATCATATGTTCTAAAAAGAAAACCTTTTCAAACTTCCATGTCCAATGAAACAAATCTATCTGATAATTTTTCAGATTTTCAGGAATCTTTTGAGACCATAACTTCTGGTATAATTGAAGTGTAGATGACTTGCCGGCCATTGGCGTTATTTGACATATGATGATTGGTTTGCTTCGCATTTTGGGATTTTACGATTCAAGTTCAAATCTCATTATTTTGTCCCATTGAGCTTTAACGCAAAAGCCCTTGACAGTTGAAATTTGAACTTGTTTTTATATCACTCCTAATTCCTTTCTTATTTTGATGTGAAATTAGCTTAAAGAAAGCATAACAGTGAATCCTCCCGAGTCCAACCATCAACGCTCCATGAATTATTGCACGCATCCCCTTAAGGAGGGTCTGTGTCCAACCTAAGGCTTTGTCTCACCATTATACCACGAGAGGCACCAACTCTGATATTAATTGGCTTATGTAACTGTGTAATTATATGAAAGTAAGGAAAAAGATAGAGAAAGAAAGGATAATCAATTATGGAGGAGAAATTGAAGGAAACTAAAATTTTCTTTCCTTGGCTTGCTTTAAGAAAAAAAGGTAGAAGAAAGGAATTATAGAGAAAGAAAGGGAGAATCAATTATTGAGGAGAAAATGAAGGAAACTTTTTCTTTCCTTGACTTAGAGAAAAAGTAGAAGAAAGGAATTGCTTCGTTACCTATATCTCAACTAAAGAAATGGGGTATTTGGGAAAGTGACTTACCTATCTGTTGTACAAGCCACAAAAGGATAGGTTTCAAACTTCCCTTTATTTTACATTGAAAATGTTCCCCATCTTCTTAAAAATTAAAATAGTGCCTTGATTACATTGAAAATACAGAAAAGGTCCAAACATGTCACGACCCAATTTTCCCTCCGTTGGGTATCGTGATAGCACCTAGTCTTAGGGATTAGGTAAGCCTAACATCTTCTGAATAATAACAATAATAAAGCACATCTAATAATTTTTGAAATGGAATTCTCTATACAATTTACAATTCCCAAAATTGGTAGTACAAGTCATAAGCTCTACAGAATTTTGCTACAACTTTCTCAATACAACTGTTTCAAATGAAGTAAACAATATGAATACAAATCAGTATGTGACTCTGAAGCCTGCGAATGCAACACCATGTTTACCTTGAGTCTCCACAGCAGCAATCCGCACAACTAGCTAATGATCAACTGACTTCGAAATACCTGAATCTGCACAAAAATGTGGAGGATTGTAGTATGAGTACACCACAGCGGTACCCAACAAGTATCAAGACTAACCTCAGTGGAGTAGTGACGAGGAACAGTCAAGACACCTACTGGGCTAAATAACCTGAACAAGTATGAGCATAGGAACAACATAGTATGACATCTACAAAAAGACTACGCGAAATGGCAAACAATACGGTAATTGCAATAAGAAAGGAAAACAATAAGTATTAGCGGAATACCATAATAATGACACAAAAGAATGAATAGAAACACAACCTAACTCCAAAAATCATAGATAAAGAAAGGATAAGTAATAACTCAACAACAATGACCACTTTCACATCAGGTTTTAGTCAATAAACTCCACAAGGTACCGAACCTCGGGCTAATCACAACTCACGGGTCTCAATACCTGAACCCTAACATTTGGCATCCTGTGCCCACATCACGCCTCATAACAACACTAGAAACTCACATGCCAAATAGAGCCATTCTCGCATAGAAGGCAAGTAAACAAGGGTGTACATCTATGCTCAACAATATCAAAAAAACTTCATAACCGATAAGAGCGCTTAGCTACTGTATGCTCGTGCAAGTTTCCTAACATAGTTCATGCCAGCTAGTAAGTATAGGAAAAAGAAATGGACAGCACATTAAATTTTTTCTCACAACTTTTCATAAGATAAAGCTCACACAGGTAAGTGTACCACTACATGAATATGAACAACAAGAATGCCCCCAGGCCATCACAAGTCATCACAAATCAATCCTTGACATAGTCCACCTTATCTCGCCACGTGTGCAATAGTAAAGTAAGNACACACACACATATATATATATATATATATATATATATATATATATGTATATATATATCCCACCTTGTCACGCCGCATGTGCGAATATCAATAGTAACAATAGCACGAAAGAAACCTCGTGCAACCCCATAACAACAACTGCACGGCAGAAACCTCGCGCATCACAATAACAACAACCGCATGGCAGAAACCTCGTGCATCACCACGACAAGAACCACATCAACAATGACAATAATATGAAGTACAACAAGTAAATCAACTCAAGAACCTTCGATCACAAGAAATGTTAGAACTAGTTCACAAGGAATAACCTTAATAAAGAATACTACGCATAATAAGAACAACTCAACAAGGAAGAAAATAATATGTAACAATGGTCCTTCAATGTACGGTTCAACAACAACAAACTAACACGAGTCAAATAATTCCAAATAAGGGCAAGTCAACGAAGGAATGGAATATCTAAGTTTCTTTTGAGTTTGGACAATTACGAAAGAGATACAACAAATTCAAATAAAGGTAGGCAGCAGGAAGATAACCATAACATCAATTAAGGGTGAACATTTACAAAAAGGATAACTACAACTTTAAATAAAGATAAGCAGTTAGTAAAAGCATAACATGGCAATGGAAGAGGTAACAATTTTGATTAAGGCACATATGAATCAAGTAAACAATAAGAGTGGATCATGAAGCACCTGATTCTACTTAAGTAGGTAGAGGTGAGACTAGTAATTAAGGAACGTAATCATAACAAGAACAACTGCATATTCAATAAATACAAGGACCTAGGAACCCTAAAAGGCCAATTTCCAAAAATAAGTATGAGCACGTACGCGTCATCTCGTGTACACAGACTACAACTAGCATAGAAGACTCGAATCCTAAGGAGTAGTTCGCCCACACAAGGTTAGGCAAGATACTTACCTCAAAGAAGACAAATTGATACTCTAAAATAAACTTCTCGGGTGAAATAACCTTCGGACGGATCAAATCTAACCAAAATAACTTCAAAGAACAAATAAAACTCATAAGAAACTATTCCGGATCATAAAGTCTCAATCTCTATCAAAATTTAAAAATCGACTCAAAAGTTGACCCCCGGGTATGCACCTCGAAACCTGGAAAATTTCACAAAACCCGAACACTCATTCCAATACGAGTTCAACCATAATAAAATTATCAAATTCCAATACCATTTCGTCCCTCAAACCATGATTTTTCATTTTGAAAACTTTTTTAAAAAACCACCCTTTTCCTCAACTCAAAACACAAATTGAATGATAAAAATAAAGATAAAATCATGGAATTTAATAAATTCTAGGTGAATAACACTTACCGAATCTATTTGCTTGAAAAACCCACAAAGAATCGCTCAAAATCGAGTTCTACAAGTCAAGATATGATAAAAATGGTCTAACCCTTAATTTGAAGATTTTATATTCTGCCCAGGTCTGTATGCATCGTGAACGCGGAGAATGGGTCGCGTTCGTGTACAAGAAAAATAAGGTTGCCAAGGAAACCCTCGTGAACGCGAGTGAAGGGACGCGAACGCGAAGAACAAGGGACGGAACCTACGCGAACGCAAGATAGCAGACGCGAAAGCGAAGAATAGGAAAACCTTCACGAACGTGAAGAAGAAATATGAGGTGGTCAGTAGAAACACTGCGCGAACACAAAAGGCACTTTTTGATCGTGAAGAAGAACATCAGATGACAGAAACAGCAGTTCAAGAATAGGAGGACCGTAGCCCATCCAGAACACACCCGAGGCCCCCGGGATCCCGTCTTAACACACAAACAAGTTCTATAACCTAGCACGGACTCGCTCGGGGTCTAAAATCACATCAAACAACATCAAAAATACAAATCGCGCCAAGAAGCGAACTTATGAACTTTCAAATCTTCCAACTTCAAAAACCCGTGCTGAAACCTATCAAATCAACCCAGAATGACGTCAAATTTTGCAGGCAAGTACCAAATGACATAACAGAGTTGTTCCAACTCTCAGATTCACATTTCGAACCCGATACCATCAAGGTCAACTATTGGTCAAACCTTCCCACCTTCCAAACTTCAATTTTTCCAACTTTCGCCAAAATACTTCAAATCACCTTACGGACCTCCAAATCCGAATCCCGACACACCCTAAGTCCAAAATCACCATACTAAGCTGTTGAAATCATCCAAAACCCATTCCGGAGCCGTTTACACAAAAGTAAAATTTTGGTCAACTCTTACCGCTTAAGCTTCCAAAACTTGAATCCTTCTCCAGATTTGGCTCCGAATCATCCGGTAACTGAAACCGAGTCGATACACATAATACAAAGTTGCTCAAGATAAAATGCCGCCGAACATGACTAAATTTCTCAAAATAACCGGTCGGGTCGTTACATCCTATACTCACCTGAATACTCTGTTGTGACACACCTGTCCGGAGTCTAGGATAATCTATCACCATGTGGCTGGTATCTCCACACTCAAAACAACCTCTCTGCTGACGTGGTTTTGGAAACTGTGCAGTACGGGTACCCTGAGACCCATGAGCACCCGAAACACTGTGTGAAACCAGAAGTGTAAACTAAACTGGCTAACCCACAAAACCTCTGCCATGTCATACCCTGCCTCCAAAATAAGGACTAGTAGATCTCTCCGGTCTACGAGGACTCCTCGCCTCTATGTCCTCTCTCTCCTGACCTTGCATGTCCTCTCTCTCATGGCCCTGCTTGTCCACTCTCTCCTGATCCCACATACCCTCTACTCGGTGAGTGATCCCTACCACCTACTGAATCAAAACATCTGACTCTAACTCCCGAGCCATGCTGAATCGAATATCATTCCTGAGCCCCTCAATGAATCTACGAACACGCTTTCAAACTATGGCGACCAAAGCAGGTGCATGACTTGCCAAATCTTTGAATCTCACGGCATACTCTGATACTGACATAGAGCCCTGGCGCAGCTTCTCAAACTCCACGTGCCATGCATCCTGAAGGGACCGAGGTACAAACTCTCTTAGGAACATATCTTAAAACTGAACCCATGAAAGTGAAGCTGCCTCGGCTGGGCTACCCAACTCATACGTCAGCCACCACTGATAAGCCGCTCTTATGAGCTGGAACATAATAAAAGCAACCTCGCTCGTCTCCACAATACCTATAGTACGAAGAATTTGGTGACCCTCCTCCAGGGAACCCTAGGCATCATCTGCCGCCAATCCACTGAAGGTAGGAAGGTGGTACTTCTTATACCTCTCAAGTCTAAGTTGTTGTTCCTCAGATGCTGCTGCCCTAACCACGGGCTAAACTAGGACCACAGGCTGTGTCTCCATGACACCTTGGACCTGACCAATATGAACTCGCTGCTCTAGAGTGTGGGCGGCGGGAGTCTGAGCTCCTTACCCGGTCTGTGAAGTAGTTGGTGCAACCGGAATCAACCTCGCCTGAGCCAATATACCAAACATATTTAGGAACTGTCCTGAAGTCCGAGGGTAACAGCAGGTGCCTCCGGTACCTGCTCCTAAACTGGAACTACAGGAAGCTCCTCAGCTGCTGCTCTGGTAGGTGCCTTAGGTGCGGCACATGCTCCTTGTCGGCCTCTGCCTCTTCCCCTAGCGACATCTTCTCTGGGGACAACGTCATCAGTAACTGCAGCTCGTGTCCTCACCATTTGTGAGAGAATGGAATGATAGAAGTTCAAACTTCGAGATCAATGAGCTCGCACGATAGGGATGAATGAAGTGAAATTGTCCTAATAGTTCCGTAGCCTCTCGAAGATAAGTACTGACATCTCCGTACCGATCCACAAGACTCTACTAAACTTGCTTATGACTCGTAGCACCTATGAACCTAGAGCTCTAATACTAACTTGTCACTACTTAACTTCCCCCTGTTGGGTATCGTGATGGCACCTAGTATTAGGGACTACTTAAGCCTTACATCTCGTGAATAATAACAATAATAAAGTAACATCTAATAATTTCTGAAATGGAATTCTCTAGCCCCGTAGGTGTCTTGACTGTTCCTCGTCACTACTCCACTGAGGTTAGTCTTGATACTTTCTGTGTACCACTGTAGTGTACTACAGCACGACTATCAATAACAAGAATGCCCCCAGGCAATCACAAACCAATCCTTGACATAGTCTACCTTGTCTCGCCACACGTGCAATATAATATTCTCACCTTGTCTCGCCACATGCGCAACCCACCCACCCCCTCTCCCTCCCCCCCATGTATATATATATATATATATATATATATATATATATATCCTGCCTTGTCAGGTCGCATGTGCAAATATCTAGTAACAATAGCACGACAGAAACCTCGTGCAACCCCGTAACAACAACCGCACTGCAGAAACTTCATGCATTACAATAACAAAAACCGCATGGCAGAAACCTCGTGCATCACCACAACAAGTACAACAACAACAATGACAATAATACAAAGCACGACAAGTAAATCAACTCAAGAACCTTCGCTCACAAGAAATGATAGAACTAGTTCACAAGGAATAACCATAATAAAGAATACTAGGCGTAATAAGAACAACTCAACAGGGAAGGAAATAATATGAACTTTCAAATCTTCCAACTTCAAAAACTCGTGCCGAAACCTATCAAATCAACCCAGAATGACGTTAAATTTTGTAGGCAAGTCCCAAATGACATAACAGAGCTGTTCCAACTCTCAAAATTGCATTCTGACCCGATATCATCAAAGTTAACCATTGGTCAAACCTTCCCACCTTCCAAACTTCAATTTTTCCAACTTTTACTAAAGTACTTCAAATCACCTTACGGACCTCCAAATCCGAATCCGGATGCAGCCTAAGTTAACTAGATATTGACTTATGGGAAAATGATCTAGGATTGGGATTTTTATGGTTCAAATAGCTCTGTTAGGTAATTTTGGACTTAGGAGCGTGTTCAAAATATAATTTGGAGGTCCGTGGTAGAATTAGGCTTGAATTGGCGAAATTAGAAATTTGGCGATTTCCGTTCGGTAGTGAAGAATTAGGTATCGGGGTCGGAATGAAATTTTAGAAGTTGGAATAGGTTTGTAGTTTCATTTTTGATGTGTGTGCAAACTTTCAGGTCATTCGGAGGTGATTTTATACGTTTCGGCGTTGTTTGTGGAATTTGAAAGTTTAGAAGTTCTTAGGCTTGAATTCGAGGGTAATTTGGTGCTTTGATGTTGTTTTGAGTGATTCGAAGGTGCGACTAAGTTTGTATAATGTTGTGGGACTTGATGATATTCTTAGTTGAGGTACCAGGGGGTCTCACTTGGAGGGGGGGAGGGGCTCGAGTAAGTTTCGGGTGGTTAATAGATCATTTTTGGACTTTGCATAATGGCTGATAACTGTGTAACTTTCTGGTTTCCTCTTACGCGATCGCCTGGGTAGGTCTGTGATTGCGTAGGCTTATTTGGTTCAGAAGGGAGCTTGTGCTATGAAATTGTAGCGTTTGGAATGCGATCGCGTGCGTGTGTGAAGATGTGCTTCGCGAATGCGTGGTCAATGCCGTGTTCGCATAGAAGTAATCGAGCTGTAAGGAGGTGAGGTGAATTGCTTTATGCAATCGCGTAGGTTGGATAAGCAGTGATCTGGGATCGCGTGGGCAGTTCCGTGATCTAGTAAGGTTAATGTGTGGGCATTCCATTTTTGTTCTTCGCGATCGCGAGTCAAATTACGCGATTGCGATGAACGTATACCAAGGCAGATTTAAAAGATTCAAAACGAGAGTTTCGAGTTTATATCATAATATTGAAGTGGGAGCTCGGTAGAAGGTGATTTTTGGAGAGGTTCTTGCATGGGTGTTTGGGGTAAGTGATTTCTATCTAATTTGGTCAACTTCCATGATTATGCCTTTAATTTCATCCTTTAATTGTGATTTAGGGTGGAAAATTAGGGAAAATGAGGAAGAATTCTTGAGTTGGATTTTGGGGGTTTTGAATGGGATTTTGTTATCTGATTGGAGAAAATTTAGTATGGTTAGACTTGTGAGCGAATGGGCTTTCAAGTTTTGTACTTTTTGTCGGATTCCGAGACGTGGATCAGGTTTGAACCGAATTCAGGATTTTTGGTATAATGTGATAATTTTCATATGGAATTCATTCCTTTAGCGTATATTGATGATAATATAATGATTTTGCATAGATTCAGAGCGTTTGGAGGATGAGTTAAGTGGCAAGGGCGTCGCAGAGTAGGATTTTTGGTTTGATTGATGTAAGTAACACTCTCAAACTTGGTTCCGAGGGTTCGAAACCCCGAGCTATGTGTTATGTGATTAGTATTGAGGTGACACGCATGCCAAGTGGCGGGCGTGCGAGCGTGCACCGTGATAATTGTGGCATGGTTCATTCCATGGCACCACTTAGTGATTCTTTCTTGCTGATATCCGTGTTTCTATTATGTGATTAAGTATATGTGTTGTAACTTATGCTAGATATCCTGTTAGGGCTTCATGCCGATACTGTTCAGACCCGTGTGGTCGTTTCTTGCTGTCATCTTATTTGTGTCACTGATATTCTGTAGTTAGTATTATTCATGGATATCACATCATGTCTCAGTCTCAGTTGTTCTTAATTGGCATATCATATCATTGTTTTGGGCTAGTTTCATGGCATTATGAGCCCGTGTGTGTGAGATTGGAGAGTGATGACTGAGTGAGGCCGAGATCCTGATTATGAGTGATAGTTATGGGATCGGGCTGCATGCTGCAGCGGTTATATTGATGATTGTGATAACGCTTGGGCTGTAGGAGCCCCTCCGGAGTGTGTAACACACCCCCAGTGAGCGCAGATGATATTATTGAGGGATAGATTTCCCTAGACATGGATTTGTTCGAAGTATTGATACCTGGAGATGGATTTCTCCGCTGGGTTGGATTACCCTTTTTCCTCGGTACCGAGTGACATATAGTCAGCATCGAGTATGTTCCGTGATGGATTGTCCCTAGGCCGCATGGCCATATGCGGTAGTGGGAGTACATGGTACATTTTCATGCATTATGTGCATTAACACTTAGATATATGCGGAGCTTATTACTTTACATTGTTCAGATTTGCATTTATATTACTTCCTGAGTTGAATACCTGAATGGAAAGCATGTCTACTTTACTGTACAATTTTGTTTTCGTTATCTGTTGAGGTTTAGTCTATCGCTACCTATCAGTCCATAGTTTGGACTTGTCACTTACTGAGTTGGTGTACTCACGTTTCTCCTTGCACATTGTGTGAAGATTCAGGTATCTCAGGACACGGTAGCAGCTGTTGAATATTCCAGTCGCAGACTTTCATCGGAGATAGTGAGGTAGCTTCCTGGCGATCGCAGTCCCGCCTTTCTCCTTACTTATCTTCCTTTTATGTTCCACAGTCCCGCAGAGAGGAGCTGCGAAGGCAGTTCGAGTAGTTGCGTTAGGATGATATGACTGTGACGTAGTATGAGATGATATTTTTAGAGCTATCCCGTCATACTGTTTGGTTGGTTCCTACAGACAGGGAGGATCAGGAGGTTCGTGGATGGCCTCGTATATCAGCTACGAATTCTTATGAACAAAGAGAGGGTGTCTGGTGCTTATTTTAAGGAGGTGGTTGACATTGTCCGAGAGATAGAGTCAGTTCGCCGCCAGGAGCGAGTCGAGAGGGAGGCTAAAAGGCCTCAGGGATCTGGTAGTTTTGGTGGTGTTCCTTTAGGAGGTCAGTTCCAGCACGACAGAGGACGTCTATTTAGACATGCTAAGTCAGCTCGTCCAAGTCACCGTGGTGGATTATCTAGCCATGTCCCTCACAGTTCCCATCAGGGCCATTCATCTCTTAGTTCCCTTCCAGCTTAGAGTTCGACTCATGCATCATCAGCTTTTGGTTTATCTATGCCTGGTTCTTCTAGTGGGTATCCTGGTGCTCGAGGATCCCTTCAGTCCCCACTGCTAGTGCCCGGTAGAGGTTGCTTTGAGTGTGGAGATTTGGGTCATATCAAGAGGTTATGTCCCCGCCTTAAGGGAGGTTCATCACAACAGAGGATTCAGCCTTCGGCTTCCATAACAGTTACTTCCCTACCCACCCACCCAGCTAGGGGTGAGGGTCATAGAGCTAGAGGTCGACCTAGAGGGGGAGGTTGATCCGTTGGTGGTCATGCCCATTTCTATTCAATGCCAGCCATACGAGATGCTATGGCTTCAGATACCGTGATTATATGTATTGTTTCAGTCTGTCACCGAGATGCCTCAGTCTTGTTTGACCCTGGTTCCACATATTCATATGTTTCATCATATTTTTCTCGTTTTCTAGATATGCCCCATGAGTCTTTAGTTACTTCTGTTCACGTGTCTACTCATGTGGGCGATACTATTATTGTGGATCGTGTGTATCGGTCTTGTGTGGTGTCTATTGGGGGTATGGAGACCCGAGTGGATTTGTTATTGCTCAATATGGTAGACTTCAATGTGATATTGGGCATGGATTGGTTATCTCCATGTCATGCTGTTCTAGATTGTCACGCTAAGACCGTGACCTTAGCGATGACGGGATTTCTTAGGGTTGAGTGGAGCGGTTCTATAGATTATGTGCCCAGTAGGGTGATTTAATACTTGAAGACTCAGCGTATGGTTGAGAAGGGTTTCCTATCTTATTTGGGTTTTGTGAGGGATGTTAGTGCAGAGACTCCCACTATTGATTCTGTTACAGTGGTCCGTGATTTTCTGGATGTGTTTCCTGCAGACCTGCTGGGCATGCCTCCTGACAAGGACATTAACTTTGGTATTGATTTGGTGCCAGACACTCATCCTATTTCTATTCCACTGTATCGTATGGCACCAGCAGAGTTGAAGATATTGAAAGAACAACTTCAGGAACTCCTAGATAAGGGGTTTATTTGGCCTAATGTGTCACATTGGGGTGCACCGGTTCTATTTGTGAAGAAGAAGGATGGTTCCATGAGAATGTGCATCGATTACAGAAAGTTGAACAAAGTCACAGTCAAGAACAAGTATCCTTTGCCTTGTATTGATGATTTATTTGACCAGCTTCAGGGAGTGAGGGTGTTCTCTAAGATTGATTTGAGGTCGGGGTATCATCAACTGAAGATTCGGCATTTGGATATTCTTAAGGCAGCTTTCAGGACCCGTTATGGCCATTATGAGTTCTTGGTGATATCTTTTGGGCTGACCAATGCCCCAGCATCATTCATGCATTTGATGAACAATGTATTCCAGCCATATTTGGATTCAATCGTTATTGTGAACAACTATTTTTTGACCACACCCAAATTCTATACTATTTTTTTTTGCTATAAATA